>CAJPEV010000128.1:0-84513 GCA_905338385.1 Darwinula stevensoni
CAAATCGCCTTCATTGAAACGCTTGAACCATTTCTGTGCAGTTCGCGGTGCCACCGTACCTTCACCTTCAACGTCGCAAATTGCTTTGGCAGCTGCTCTTGCATCCAAATTCTTTCTCCAATAATGACGCAGCAATACGCGAAGCTCAAAATTTGTGATTTCATAATCAGACATCTTAAAAAATCAATAAAATTTCATAATAGCCACAAAACCAGATCAAAAACACAAAAAAATATAAAAAATCATTATTTTAATATGGAGCACAAACTTTTTCCTCAACCTAGTAAAATAAATAGAAGGTCCTCCAAAGACCCTGAATATGGGGTTTGACACAAGTCTTATGTAATTGGTCATGTATGGGTGTAAATATATGACCCACACGTATTTCATGTGTTGGCTCATACAGTGATACCACATATGCCATTTTGACCAAATCTTGGGGATGTGTGGTGTAAATGATGCTCTTGACATGACCCGTTTAAAAAAAGTTGAAGGGGGTCAAGTTGGGTGATTGTGATGGCCATGCAAGTGCACCTCCTCTCCCAATCCATCTGTAACAGATTCAAGTTCATCTATTCACTGCTTACAGTTTACTTTTTCTTCAGTCATAACCATTTTGATCTATCTGTAGAAAAACAAAGCAACAGAGGTATACAAATTTGACTATCAAGCTTTATAATGGTGTTGACTATTTTGTTCTATCTGAAATAGTTAAAATGTTATTAATTATTGAAACTCCTCCTGAACTTTTATAACGCTGTATATGGCAACTTATGTAAATATTTGTTGGTTTGGCATGGAATTATCAAATAAGATTTTGAGTATTTTTATATGAATTTGAAAAATATTATTTTCATCCTTCATTTCTTTCACACTCAAGATGTTCATGATTTTGGTTGGATGATGTGCAGTGCAGATAAGGGAAAAATTATAATGTACCATTCATGAAAGTAAAAGCATGTCAGCACTGCTGCACAAAGTTAAATTCTTCTTGAGTAAATGCTCCCATAGGGTGTGCTGCATGCTGCAAAAGAGTTTCTCAATCCTTTTTATCATTATCTTATTCATATGTTTAGAAATTCAAAGTTGTATTAAGGATTTCTCTCATAACTCTGGAATTGGAGGCTTTGAAAATGAATTCCTCTCCTCAAGTACCTCTCAATCTGAAAGTCTTTAAGTTGAATCTGAAGCAATCAAGACAATATCATTGCTAACCAACATGATGGAGTAGGTTTGTTCTTGGGGTATAGGAACACCCTTCATTTTATTACTTGACCCTTCACTGCACTGAAGGTCTTGGCATACTACTTAGTCTTTTCTTGCATGAAGAGTCAATTTTATGAATGAGAGGGTTCTATTCAGTTCAACAGGGGCAACACTTATGCAAGACATCTACTGTGATCTCATGGGGGCTCAAGTGAAGACGTTGTCATTCCTTGCATACATGGTGCGCTTCTATGCCGACACTGTTGCCACTCATTCTGTGCAGCTGGTCCAAGGTGTGATGGGACTCTTCAGGCTTTGTCCTGGACAGGTGGCCCATCTTCGCAAAGATCTTCTAATTGCTGCTCGACACATCCTTGCTACAGATCTCAAGCTCAGTGAGTAGACAGCTCCTTTTTTGTTTATAAATTGGTTCTAAAATATATATACACATTCAAAGAAAAGGTTCAAATCTTGGGTGTATCTCTTTGAAGAGTTTGTACCAGTATTAGAACAACTTTTGGACGAGGACATGCTCTTGGGAGTGGGTTGGACAACACAAGAGTCTTTGAGATCCATTGCTAACTCTACAGTGGCTGATCTTGTTCACCATGTACGGATTCATCTCAGTCTGGAACTCATTTCCAAGGCTGTGGAATATTTCTCACGCAATGTCCATGATGATTCTCTGCCGAGCAAGTGTGTATCTGTCTTCTTTCATAATGGATGTTACTAGTTCTGCAATGGAATTAGATGAAAACTTTGTATATTTGCAGCATTCAGACTATGTCATGTAAGTTACTCTTGAATCTGGTGGATCCTATTCGGGGCAAAGCTGAGAATGAAGGGAAAGGAGCAGCAGGGAGGCCTTTGCTTATGAAACTCCTTGCTGTGATTATATTTAAGTTCAAAGCCCTGGCCAAGAACTATGCTCTCTTGACATGTGGAGGAGGGTGAGTCTTCAGCAGAAGTTCCTTGAATCAGGCTTGGTTGTGAAAAAGTGTTACATGTATGGGGTGTTGCAAAACCTTTTGCTAGGAGGCCTCAGATGAAATTGAAAACGGTACAAATAAAATCACTGCATCAAATTGAAAGTATTTCATTTCTGGAGCCAATGACATATTAATAAAGGGTGTTATAAAACCTTTTTCTAGGTGGTCAGGGACATTATATACAATTGAATTGAGGTCAGGTGAATTTTGGGGCCACACGTCAGGTTGCACGAAGTCAGGAATACTTGGTGTTCCTGACCAGTGGTTTATTATGTAAGGAAAGAATGTGTCAACACATGTATATGGGGGCCATTTGGGATGAAAACCACTTCATTGAGTGTGTTAATGAAGCCTGGAAACTCCAGGATCAAGCTGAAATGAACAGAGTGATCGATCTGTTCAGATGGTAAGTTGTGATGTGCATTGATCAAGATGGGGGCCACTTTGAAAATTTGCTGTAATTGCTGGAGATTTATTGCTCAAACTAAATTAACATTTTTTGATGTGAAGCAATACTCTATGTTGAGTTTCACCTGTAATAAAATTTGATTTCATCTAGTGGTATTGTAAATTTCTTTGATAGCCTTGGGGTCCAAGATTTTTTGGACCACCCTGTACAATCAATATATGGCTCATTCTATCACTATTTCCTGGTTCAGCACATTTAAGAGGTTTTGAGAGACCTGGAGTATGAGACATCTCTTCAAAAACCTGCTCCAATCATACCCATCGCATTTGCAGGCCCTGCATCAGGCAAATGGTGGTCACACAAACTATTAACCCTTTCATGGTCACGCACTGAAATATCAGTTACCCTCCAAGGAGGTTTAGGAAAAATTGGACTGTGAAAGGCTTAATATGTTATTGGATCCAGAAATGAATTACTTTTAATTTGATGCAGTGATTTTATTTGTGCTGTTTTTAGTTTTTTCTAGGATCCCCCTAGCAAAAGGTTTTGCAACACCCTGTAGAAAGTCTCCAAAACATGCTTGGTTTGGGCTTTTTTAAAATGTAATTATCAATGTGTGTTTGATACCATGAAGGAGGAAGAACAGCCAAGAGGAGAAAGAAGAGAAAGGGCTTCCTCCACCATTCACCAATCCAGGAGACATGAAGAACTTAGTGAAAACCCTTGTCTGTGTTGCCAAAAGTGTTTCATGGACTCTCTGTTCCACATTCAAGGTTGGCTGAGTTCATTGACCAAAACATTAACATTTTCACCTCTGATTGTCATTACCCTTCATGGTTTCTGTATTCCTTACAGCTGGGAGCAGAAGCAGGTGGAAGTTCTGGGAAGCAGTTCACTGTCAAGGAGACATTCCTTTTTATTGACTTAGTTAAACATGGATTGAATTGTTTAGATCTCTTTGTTGTGATTCCACCTCCCCCTGCAAAAAATGCCCTGACTTCCTCAGACAAAGTGGCCACTCCTGCTTCTGCTACTTCCCTCCAGGTCTTACCAACTAGTAATTCAACAGCAACTACACCAAATGCAGCAACAGCAGCTGCTGCAGCCGCTGCTGCGGCTGTTAGAACCAAGGAAGAGAAGGAAGTATTAGAGCATTTTGCAGGCGTGGTAAGTACTCTTGATTGTGTCTTCTTCCTCATTGCAATCCCAACTTGTGTCAAAGCATGTATTATATTCAATTTCACATCTGTTGCAGTTTGCCATGATGGAGCCAGCAACTTTTCAAGAAGTCTTCTCTGTTACCATTGGAGTTGTTGTAGAGTACATCCATGGGAACCCTTCTCTACAAGTCATTGCCAATTCCTTTCTTGCTAACCCAACAACCACAGCTATATTTGCATCACTTCTTGTCCAATACCTCCTGGACAAGATGGAGGAGATGGGTTCCAATATGGAGAGGTCCAATCTTTATCTCAGGCTTTTTAAGCTGGTCTTTGGGAGTGTGAGTCTGTTTGCAGCTGAGAATGAGCAGATGCTCAAGCAGCATCTTCATGTCATTGTCAACAGGTGAAAATTTTTTGTTGAAATTTATCCATTTTACTGCATATCTGAGTTCTCTGCAGTTCTCATTATTCTTATGCTTTTTTGTCTAGATCAATGGAATTGGCCCTGAGTGCCAAGGAGCCATACAATTATTTTCTGTTATTGAGAGCCTTGTTTCGAAGCATTGGAGGTGGTTGTCATGATCTCCTATATCAAGAATTCCTTCCTCTTCTTCCATCTCTTTTGCAAGGTTGGAGCATTATGAACTTTGTTTTTGTAAGCTCTGCTCTTCCTTGTTGCATGCATTCTGCAAGTCACAGATCCACCCTTGTTTCTAGGACTGAATAGCCTCCAGAGTGGAGCTCACAAACAGCATATGAAAGATTTATTTGTGGAACTGTGCCTAACAGTCCCAGTGAGACTGAGTTCTCTTCTCCCATATCTTCCTATGCTAATGGACCCCCTTGTGTCTGCCTTAAATGGGTCTCAGCATCTTATTGGTCAGGTAAGTGAAGGCATTTTTGTTGCATCTGTAGTATTATTTTTTTTTGAGAGAGAGAGAGAGAGATATTGTGTTGCATTTCTACACTATCAGGGTCTCCGAACACTGGAGCTATGCGTAGATAACCTCCAGCCAGACTTTCTCTATGAACACATCCAGCCTGTCCGAGCTGTCTTAATGCAGGCTCTCTGGAGAACACTTCATAATCCTAATGATCAAGTGTCTCAGGCAGCATTCAGGTGAGGAACTTCTCATATGCTGATTAAGTCTCATCTGTTTTTCAGAGCTATGCACATCTGAAGCATTCATTAAATTTGTTGGGCAGGGTGTTAGGGAAGTTTGGAGGTGGAAACAGACGGATGCTGATGGAGCCACAGGAGCTGAAATATGAGGAGGAGGATCATGTCAACCCAGAAGTTGTGCTCACATTTCCTGAACAGGGACTTCCAGTGCAGCTTCCTGTTAAAAGACTTCTTGAGACTGCAGTTGCAGCTCTCAAAAATCCCTCCACTGATATATTTTATCGACAGCAGTGCTGGGAGGTGATTCGCTCTTTCCTCATGGTGTCATTCACCTGGGATTCTGATCCTGTTGTGATTTCTCAACTTCTCTCCCATCCCAGGTGAGGACATCCCCATGAACTGAGGTTTTCACATCATTGCAGACCTAAAAGAATATATTAAATCATTATATGGCATGATAGTGCCTCAGTGTAAGATATAGTGATTTTGAATGGCTTTCCAATATTAACCCTTCCACTGGTATTCCTGAAAAATTCTCAGGCTGACATTCCTTTCTTGTCTTAACAGCAACAGGTGAAGAGGTTAATTTCCATCTTAAGGATACTAATTGCAAACCTATAAATCTGTATATCTATAAATGTGTGGTCTTTGGTATTGTTTATCTTCTGTTGGTGACTGAAGATAAATCTGATCAAGAATGAAAATACTAGACAAATTTTGACTTTAAATACCATTTTACTCATCTTGCACTAGGGGTGTGTGGGGAGGTCTCAAGTGCTAATATAGTACTGAAATTACTACATTACTGTAAACCATATTTGTAAACCATATTTGTATCTCAATCAGAGTGATTGAATCTGAGTATCCTCCAATCTGAACTCCAAATGGAAGTATCATAGAGTCAATGTGAGCAGCCATCAGCAAATGTAACCAAAGGAACCTATGTTTAGTAGAGGAAACTTCATTTGCTGCATAGATGAGAGTGAAGCCATGTTGAAGTGTTTAGCTGATTTGAATCACCTTTGTAATTGTGACTCAGAAATAATGAATCACCCAGAGTGCAAGAATTAATCATGGTTCTAGCATAGCATAATAGACCTCTGCTTTACCAACCTGTATAGCTCCCCCAAGCAAAGGATTCATATTTTTCCATAAGCTTAGTGCAACTGTACTGAAACCATCAGGCAAAACACCACTTGCAGATAAATCCATTCGGTAGGGTAAGATGGGAGAAGTGTACCCCAAAAATGTATAGTTTCATTCTTAGAATCCTCTCATTTCAATTAAATTTGATATGGAAATGTCTTATTTTGCTGTCATTTTTGGTGATTATTCCCTCACTTCCAACCTTGTGATTGTCTCCAGATACATAATACCCATGTAGTAATGGGAAGAAACTAAAGTATGATTTGGGATATACACTTCCTCTGGTGTTGGAATCAATATGGGACCAAGCTCTGAATTATTCCATGTTGAGATTAACCCTTAAACTACCAAGCTCAAAGTTTCACATGTTATAGGCTTGGCCATTTAAGGGTTAATAACACAGGTGTAGGTGTGATGCATGCAATAGTGTCAGCTGTCTGGCAACTTAAATGTCATCACCAAGTATATCATAGATAAGAGTCTGTGGTCCTGCAAAACAAAATAGTCTGGGTAGTCCTTGATAATCAAAAGAACTCCTTGAGAAAATTTAAGAGAACATAAGTAAGCATCCATCCTCCCATGCATATACTTCTTATATAAACTTTTAAATATATATATTTAAAAGTCCTTCCTTCATATCCCTTCATTTTTACAAAATTCCCAGGTTTGTTGTGATACAGAGAAATGAAGCAGTCAATGAAGAGCAGTCAATTAATTGGTTTCAACATCAATGAGGAGCATTCAAGCTTGAAATTTGTAGTAGATGGTGGCAACAACAGTTCCAATTCTGGATCTAGGATGAGTTCCAGAATCTGACTGTCATGGATGAATGTTGCATTATTTTCATGTCAGTGGAACACTTTGTTTGATCAATTGCTATATTTATTTGTAATTAAAATACTATTTTGATATTTCTTGTATGAAAGGCAAAGCCTTTCATACAAAGTCTACTTAGGCTATCAGGCAAATGACTTGCTTGGAGAAAAAGGCATGGTATGTTGAGTCTAAGTCAAGTTGTTTTTATTGAGAGTATTGTACATGTTTTCATTGATTAAGGTAAATGTAAATTCAGAATGCAATTCCTCTCATTCTTGGGACTGTGTTTCTGTAGGGGATAACCATACCCCAGGGTTTGGCAGCCCTGAGCTAACTGTATACTTTCTCTCTTATTCTCTCATGCCAGATATTCACCTGTTGATATTGAAGCTTAAATCATTTGACTTTGGTGAAAATATATTCTTGGCAAAAGCAACAGAGAAAGCAATATTCTCCAAGCATTTTGAGCCAGGTGACCATTCAAGTCCTATAGATCTGAAATCTATGCAGCTGACAGTAAGCTCAGGTAGAGCAGAGATTGAGCTCCTTGAACATGTAAATCACCATTTAAAGAAGAGAGTTTTTTTCTGGAGTTTTAAGCAGAGAGTATGCATTTACCCCACCCTACCCTTATTTCAAAGTGTGGAAATGGCACAGTTGCAGTTTTACAAGCAGACTATATCATCTATTGAAAAATTATTCTCATGTAAACCTCATTTTCTCCTCCATATGGCAATGGTCTGAGTTTGAAAGGTGTTTAATCATGAACTTCTGGACTTCTGGATCTGCAAAAGGAGCATGCATTGTATGTATTATATGTATGTATGTAAAGTATCTCTCATGCTCTTTTGTATTCTTGTATCTCAACACTTGACTGATGAAATCTACTGTAAATTCAAAAGAATGACTACGGCAATATAATTGCTTCTAGGATTATCATATTCTCTAAAAACTAGGGCTTGGCTGAACAGGTGCTCTCAGCCTCTTCTGTGCTGAAAAATAAAAGCAACAAAAATGTAAATAGTAAGTCTTTTTCAATGACTGAGACCTAGTTTGAATTATGGCATTGGACATGCTGCTGGATTCCTACTGTCTGTTCAAAGAAAATGGAGACTTATACCAGTTCTGGTGTCTTGCTAGTACCTACTGACAAAAATTCACACTTACCATAGGTAAAGGCAGAAATTCCTCCTTGCCCCTGCACCGGCTTCAAATGCTGACATTGGCATCCTTACCAGATTTCCTTACTATTTACCAAGAATACATAGGCCTAGGACCAAGGCTAAGTATTTTATGTCCCTTTGGCATATACATTACAAGTATATGCCAAATAAAATGTATACTTTACAAGTGCATGTATTAGTCATTCTCTGGCACAGCAACTGCATCAAATGATATCACTGAACATTTAACTGCACTTGTGTTTGCATTCCAATCAAACTAATGGGTGTTTCTGGCTTCCCCATGTGTAAAAAGCAGTATGGAGATTCAGTGTCATCAAACTTAGGCTGGCATGAAAAAAATAACATTGAAGAATGTTAGACATTTGTTGACTCCCCCACCCCTATTTTCCTCTATTGGCATTAGCACTGCCTGATGTCTGTGAGATTGTAAATGCTCTCTACTCCATCATTCAAAGACTAATCATTACAGTCCTACTAAAAATCCTTGACAATATGTTATCCTGAATGGTAAAGAATTTGAATTGTAAATACTGATTTGCCCTTGAAAGCATAAAAAATGTTTCCTGACATCTGCATTCCATGAGGGAGATGTCAGGAAACATTTTTTATGCTTTATTATTATTTAATACATTCACTGCAGAACCAAAATGTATACACTATGCTGTGTGAGTCATTGACGACTCATGCTGCAGTGAACATATTAAGTCTTCAAGGGCTAACATTCATGAAGGTGTTCATATTGATTGACACTTTTTCTTGTCATAGATTATGTT
Organism: Darwinula stevensoni; assembly: GCA_905338385.1. Lineage (NCBI taxonomy): Eukaryota > Metazoa > Arthropoda > Ostracoda > Podocopida > Darwinulidae > Darwinula > Darwinula stevensoni. Next base: position 8,810 of record CAJPEV010000128.1, read on the forward strand.
CTCAATGTTTTTATCGATGTCTTCTGTTTTTTTATATGTTCATGACATATTACTGTCAAGATTGTCAAAATTCCTCAATGTCATCGCATTGAGGAATTTTCCACTTCTTTTCACTTCTAATTCATAACTGTTTTTTTTTTGTTTTTAGCAATGCTTGAAAAGTGAGTTCTGAGAAAGAAGTTCTCAGAGATGTCAGAGCCCTTGAATGTCTCATGAAACCATACCTTTCCACAATTTAGAGTATTGTTTGAATGTGCCTACTGATGATTTATACTGTACCTTCAGAGGTGTCATTATAATGCCTTTCTTTTTTTTCCATGCATATAGTGGCATGATCCTACATGATTCATAATACTCCAATTTGCACTTCATGATTAGGGTTTCTATATCACTTTTCCTTCTCCTGTTCCCTGCAGCTTCAAGGAAGGGGCTATCCCAAGCACACCCAGCAATGGCCTGTACAGATGTGGAGATAGCCACCTCAGGGAACTGTATCAGCTGGCCTTGAGTGGCATGTTTATAGCAGCTCTCAAAGACCTTAGAGAATCAGTACTTCCAACTTTGAATCCCCTTGTTCGTCACCTAACTCTCCTGGCCATCATTCAAAGTGGTATGTCTCTTCAATTTCCTATGGTATGAGAAGTCACCTTTTGAACTCAGTACATCTTGGTGCCACCAACTTGATTCAGGTCCTTGGCCCATGACAGAAAAGGGAAAAGGGACCAGTCGAGGCATGGATCCCTTGGTACTTATAGATGCATTGGCCAGCATCATGGGGAATGAGGAAAAGGAACTGTGCAAGCCTGGTCATCTGGCTCTCTCATTGATTCTTGACACAACCACAGCCATCATGGGCTCCAAAGAAAGGGCATCGCAGCTTCCTTTAATGGATTACATGTCTGAGAAACTGTGCGCACTCTGTTATGAACGACCGTGGTATGCCAAACTTGGAGGTTGCATTGCCATTCAGTTCCTCCTGGAACGACTCCCTCTTCTCTGGCTGATGAATCATCAATTTCAGTTCATCCGAGCTCTCCTTTTTGTCATTAATGATCTCACTGGTGAAGTGAGTTTCATGGTCTTCCTCTTCCAGAGACTTACAGGTATTGAGATAACTAAGCTGACATGAAATGTTGTTCATCTTTGCATTGCAGGTGTCCAGTGGAGCTGTGGACATGGCAAGAGGAAACTTGGACAGAATCATTGAGATGTGTTCCTCTCCTCTCCCTCCAATCCCTGAAACTCCCACAGACTTGTTGGCTGCTCAAGAGAAGGCTTTATCAGAGGTGACAATGGAATTTATCAAGCATGTCACAGGTCCCAACACAGCCCTGAGAGAACAGGTATGCCTGCTTTTGGTATGGAGAACTCAGTCAGACATTTTCATCTGGTTCAGTTATGAATCACCAGTGGTACTTGTGCTGTTATGATACATAGTCTAAGCGGTGTTTGGAAAAACTGGCTGAGGTGCGAGGGAGTGGTCTGGCAAGCCTTGTTTCTCCCCACAAAGAGATTCTGAGTGATCTTGTTCCTCCAAAAAGGCATCATCTTCGACACACTCCACTCAGCACTCAAATTGGCCTTATGGAAGGAAATACCTTCTGCACATCACTTCATCCCCCCCTCTTCAATTTTGGTTAGAACATGTCACTCTTCCTATGTTGTGCCTCCATGGTGATGTAGAGGTATTGTAATGATCTTTAAAGGAAGGTAAAAGGCAAATTTGTTTTCTTGATCAGATTTGTCAGTTCCTGAGCATCGAAGCTTTTTCAATGACTTGGTAAGCATCTGTGAAACAGAAGATGCCAATCTCCTGAAGCTAGCCTGCTATAAGTCTGTGGCATCCCTCATCCCATTGAGAAAAGCAGCACTTGAAGCTTTGGCCTCTTGTCACTCCTTTGATCGAAATCTTACTATTGAAAAGATCCTTCCTGTTCTGTTTAAAGCCTTCACTTCAGGAGTGCCTGAACTTCTTCAGGTCTCCTTCTGCTGCCTCCAGAAGATTCTCCCACATCTGCAGTTGGAAGATGATATTGTGAGAGCACTTGAATTTTGTTATGATGGTCCTTAATTTTTTCATTACTTATTTGGCTGTAGATAATGACATATTACATGATGTTTGGGAACAGGTGAATGGACTTACACATGGGATTTTGAACCACATCACAGATTATCGATCTCTAAATGTGTCAACTCTTGAGCAACTCATCTGCCTTGGACAGCTTTTTCCGGGTTTGTTCAGTGAGAAGATTCATGAACAGATGCTTCAGCACCTGAAGAAGTGGCTGGAGGTTTCCATCGTTCAAGCAAAGAGTATGGAAATGAAGGAAAAATTTTCCAAACTTATTCCTTTCTGTCCATGGTTGCATGCATGACTGAGCCCCGAATACTAGGTGCAAATCGAGGATGCATTGGAGTGGAGCGGGAGAAGGAGATCTCTGGCAAGATATTGACCTTTTTCGGGAAGCTTCAGTCAGTGACAGAGAAATATGTGGAGCCATGCCTTCGACTAGTGCTTCAGGTGGAGAAAACTCTTGGCCAGGAGGCATCATCACCGTTTCGTGCACCACTCCGTCCCCTTCTCCTTAGATTCCCCGTTCACACTATCAACATTGTCCTCCAAGATGCCCTCATCAAAGTCAGGGTTATTTCTCATTCCCTTTTATTAACACTTCTCACTCAGTTGTGCTTCAGAACTTTTTGTTTACCTCATAGGATGAAGGGAGCTCTCGATTCCTGATCCATCTATTGGAGCAAGAGGAAGGAAAGAGCCTTAGGGAAGTACTACAGGCAGCTCCTGACAAAATCAATGACCTTCTGCATGGCAAAAGTTTTCTCATGTCTCAACCCTTCAGTGAGTTCCTCTTCAGTATTTCATGCCAACCTGGAATCCAATTCTAATGGACTTATGGTTGCATGCAGATGATGAGGAGCAACTCTTGGTGCGTCACCTGGCCATTCGGATCTTATCTGTGCTTGTGAAGCATGATGATGAATGGATCGCCGACCAGCACGTTCTTATTCAGACCCTCATTGACATCTGGGCATCTGATACCTATCATGTGTGCACACTAAAAGTCACCTTATATCAGCCAAGACATTTGCTTTGACAGACTGGTGAATATGAAATTGTGTTTGATTGCAGGCACACTGGAAACAGCCAGGGGAAGCAGCTGAAGCATGGAGATGGAATGAGCCTCAGCTTGTGGCCAAGATACTTTTGCGATATTTCCATCATCACCCCAACTCTATTGATCTTCTCTTTCACTTAATGAGGGCGTGGCATCTTCGTTACTTTGCCAGCTTTCAGTTTATTGAAATCTACATTCAAGAAACTGTAGCTGGGACTTTTCCTGTGGACTGGAAACGTAGAGCATTTTTCCGCTTTGTGGAGCTCTTCACGGCTCCTGATCGTTGTGCAAATGCAGTAGGGGGTCAGAGCCGAGATGAGGAGGATCTTGCAAATCGTGCTGCATCTGTGATGCCAACACCACAAATGAAGGCTGCAGTTCTTACTCGAATCATCATTCCTTGCCTGAAAGCCAGTTTTATTAATGGAAAAGTGGATGATCTTGTTGGAACTCCTCCTGCTCCAGACCTTGATTCCTCTGACAACATCGTCTCAGTCTTTATCACCAAGGCAAGTGCAGGGAAGGATAGGAACCTATTAGGTTAATTTGACTCCATTCTAACCCTGAAAATGTAATGTTTCTCTAGTTTATTAAAAGATTACCACCTAAGTGGCAGCTCAATACTTGCCATTTTTAGAAATATTGGTAAATGTCTTCAGCATCAGAAACAGTTTCTGAATTTTCTTCCTGAAAACTGCTGGCCATGGTGACAAGCTGACATCACTATGGATATGGGGTCATTTATACTCTAGGAATATATCAAAGTTGTATTATGTTCATTATCAGGAATATATAGTCAATTTACATTTTATGGAAAATTAAGTTTTTTCCCTCATAATTTAGTTGCAAAATGCAGGAAAAAGTGACATTGTGTGTACCTACTGAAGTCTGGATTGCTCATTCATACTTTCCTCTGATATTCTGTATTTTTAAACTAATAAGAACTTAGTACAACTTCTGATGTTAAGAGCTGAGGTCTTCAGTTGTTTTTCAGTTATGGCTGTTAAGGAAATTAGAATAAATATTGTAGTTGTGCTTATGGTATAAATAATATTCATTTTTCAGATTTGTATTATTGTATTATCTAGGAAATGGTTGCTGAGTGTTGAGGACTGGGAAGAGTAATATGTTTGAGACTGATAATGATTGAGACATCAATGTCTATAAAAGTATCAGTGTTGGTGCTTAAATGAAAAGATTCCAACTTTCACCTTTTGATTACCTACTAAACTTACTTATACTCAAATCAAATGATGTTATTGAAAGGGAGCTAGTTTAATATAATTAATGTGCATATAATTAATATATGTTAGTTCATCTCCATTTAATCCATTAATGCCTAGATTTTTTTCATCCCTTGATCTCCAAATGGGAATCAATTCTGGCTATAAAATTGCCCATAAAAACCTAGATGTCCTTCATTTCATGCATGCATACAATACCTCACTCCATACTTAATACTATCATATTTCAATTATTTCCCAGCTATTAAACATAAAGAATAATAGAGGCTTTAATTTTGAATGTATAGTTTGTATAGTTATGTGTGTCAATTACATATTTATATATACTTTTGAGGTGTATATATCTAAAAAGCCAATTTATTTTTCACTACTGGGAAACACTTGTGATTACTCATGAGTATTGCAACAATTAATATTGTAGTATTCTGTACAAATGAAAAGAAAAACTAAATCCCCATTTGGGGATCATGGGACATAATGGATTAATAGCTCTCCCCACCACCCAGTTAGTGCTGATAAAGATTAAGTGAGAAAAGGACAGGAGCAGATCTAACTACTGTAAAGTGATTGTGGTGAGAATGGAAGAATTCTTGTGCACCAAAGGTAAGTACACTCTTACAGGTTGGCCTCACTCCCCCTACCTCTCATTAATCAAAAGGGTAGATCCTTTGTCAGCTGACCTGATGTGACACTAGTTGACAGTATGATAATACCTTTACTTATCTGTAGTCCATCTGGATCTGAACAAATATACTATAAGAATATATGAATTCTGTCTGTGAAGGTTCTTGATGTGGAGAATGCCAATTGCTGTGGAGACAGTGTGCGGATTGCATTGCTTCAGTTGGCCTGCATATTTGTTGAGCATGCCTCCCAGCATATCCATGATGTTGGGAACAAAAAGCAGGGAACAAAGCTACGCCGTCTTATGACTTTTGCATGGCCATGCCTCATGGGGAAGTCCTGTGTGGATCCTTCTACCAAATATCATGGACACCTTCTTCTTTCTCATATCATTGCCACATTTGCCATCCACAAGCGCATTGTCCTTCAAGTATTCCACAGTCTCTTGAAAGCCCATGCAGTAGAGGCCCGAGGAGTGGTTAAGAAAGCACTTGAAATCCTCACACCTGCAATGCCTGGACGAATGGAGGATGGGAATACCATGATCATCTATTGGACCAAGAAGATCATCATCGAAGAGGGTCACACTGTCGCACAGCTTGTCCATATTCTCTCTCTCATTGTCCGTCAGTTCAAGGTCAGCTTTTCATAAGCCTAGATGTTGGAGCCTTTTCCTGGATCATGTATCCCCATGCTTACATTTGAAAGGATGATCTGTTTGCACAGGTATATTATCCTGTGAGAACTCACTTGATTATCCATATGGTTCAAGCAGTACAGCGTCTAGGTCTTGCCCCCTCAGCCACGCCAGATCAACGAAAACTGGCTGTAGACCTGGCTGAAGTCCTACTCAAATGGGAGCTGATGGCATCCAAGGGACCCAATCTCCTTGACACCATTCCACAGGTCTTAACCGTTTCTGCTGCTTCAGACAGAGATAGGGTGTTGAATGACTTAAGATGTCATGTGGGCTCTTCCATGACCAGGACCTCACTGATTTAGCAAGTTCTACTGAGAAGGAAGAGGAATCCAAGATGGATGTGAATGATGGCAGAGAAGAACAAGAAGGAAAGCAAGAAGAGGAGCCACGTTTGGAAAAGGCTCATGCAGATGCCATTGTCAATTTTCTCATTCGCTTTGCTTGTCAAGTGAGGCCTTTTGCAAGCCATTGCAAGGCATACATTGTGGTTCATTCTCATTTGTGTATTATGAAATCTTTGTGACTTGGCAGGTGTCTGATGTGAACCAAGGTGAAGTCCTGAGCAAAAGATGTCTTGCTCTGGCCAAAGTTGCATTGAGTCCAGACTTTTGGCCTAATACAGATCTCCGGCTTGCATGGATGGATAAACTATTCCAGTCTGTGGAAGGTTCTGCTGGAGTACAGGGTGGAAACATAGCAGGTGGAGGTGGAGGGACGGGCAAGGTAGGAGCAGTGACCAGTGTTTGCACTGCTTTGGAGCTTCTCATCTATCTCCTGGGGATTCTCAGGAGGGAGCAGGTCTTAAATGCAATCAAGCCTCTTCACAAGGGCATTACAGCCTGTATGCTTTCCTCCAACACCAAGGTGATCCTCTTTGGTATCTCTTGTATGAATGTGACAGTGGCATAGAGTATAACTCATTCAGCCATGTCTGCACTACAACTTCTTCTTGCTCCCTTAGCAGATGAGAGAATTCTTTCCTTAGAGAATTCAACAATTTTCCAGATGCTTGCAACCCTTTTCATGGCCATTGTCATTTTAAAACTTTAAGCCATACTGGCACCACAAACTGCTTGAAATTGATATGGTGTTCCTCACCATCTGTATGAAACATACATGCACAGGAAAGGAAGGTAATGAAGGCTATTCAGTTTGGTTTTTAGATCTGTCCTCATCCTTTATATTATAGTTTGAAAGTAAAGCCAAATTTCAAAATACACATTCAGTAGTTGATGATGCAGGCAGAGGAAGACTGTGCCATATACCATGGGCTTGGAATTGGGATTGCCAGCAGCAAAATATCTCAAAGTGATCCCCAATCCAGACATTCATGTATAGTGATGGTTGAAATTTTGTTAAATAATTTTTTTTTCTAAATTTCTGTCAGAATCAGTAAAGACAGAAAAGTTTTAGGTCTGTATTCACATCGCTCCCCTAACTGTTAAGGGACCCATAACTCAAGAAAGTTAGGGATCCCCTAGATGTTTCGTATTCACTTTCCTCCCCTAGCTAAGGGATCCTTAAACCCTACCCTAATGGAAGAAGGTAGGGAAGCTTCCATTTTTCACTTTTAGATGCCTGCGAGTTCACTGTTGTAGCTCCTGCAGCACCCCATCAAGGGGTCATTTCGTTACCGATGACAGTGTCTATGGTTGTAAATTCACCCCAATAATCCGTTTTTCCTTTCTTTAAGGTTATCCAGTTGAAGGATGATGTCAAATGAAATCCGCTGCTACTACGTATAAGCCACAACGAAAAGGATATCCCCTACTCTAAATTTACTATATATTTGTTCAGACTATATCTATTACCACGAAACTTGCACTAAGCATAGGCTAATATGTTTTCAAGAGATAGGTGAAATTTCATTTAAATGTATTGTGACGAGGAAAAGCTATTAGTCATATTTAAAATAAGTTGGAAACCATTGCAGTGGACAGTAGCACGTGCTGGTAGTTTAGTAGAGGAGACATCTGTGTTCTGCTGTGTGTATGCCATACAGGTTGGGTCAAGAATGTAATGCATTAAATTTAAAATTTTGGCTGTGTATAATTTTGATAATTTTATTCTAAAATAACAGATCAATGGCTAGTAAAACAGAGCTTGCAATAAGGCCCATACTTGTCACCCTCCCAGCAACAGTATAACAGAACAGTTAGGGGACCCCTAGGTAAGGGTTCCCCTAAAAATGGTATTCACGTTAGTCCCTTAAGAGACCCTTAGCTAAGGAATCCTTTAGGGGTGATGGAGGAGAAAGCACATGCACTGAAATTCTTTGATCTTCGCTGCCTCCTAGCCACATACACAGAAGTCGGAGGTCCTCTGCTTTTGTATTGATTGCAGCGGCAATTGTTTCATTTTGAGTCCGACACTTTTTCAGATTCTTTTGATACCTTGCTATAGCACTTCCCATGAATGGGTGACACGGTCAAGTGAAAAAAAGTGCCCTACTCAACAGCTTTGTCTGATTGCTGGCAAAAAATCCATATTTCCATGAAAGTCCAGTTTCCCACTAAGGAACCTACAAAGGTCCCTCAGATCTGTATCGCACCTATGACTCCAGGAAGCTTGACAACATGATAGAAAGCTGCTTGGATTGATTCGTATTCAGCAGAAGGAAATGAAATGAAATGCAGCACTTCTTGCAGCCAAGGCTCTGCACACAGCATGTATGCATTGGTTTACTGAGGCCTGACTCACATCTATACCTCTCAAATCTACAATGACTTGTTGGAATGAATTTGTCACCAAGTATCTCAAAGCAACAAGAACTCTTTGAATTGGCAGCAACGTGTTGCCTTGACTTGCTTCTTGGAGAGCAGAGCCACAAATATCTGCAATTTGTAGAACAGCCTGCTTGGAAAATCGAAACCTCTTCAAGAACTCTTCCTCATTGTAGAAGAGAAACACATCCGTCTTTTCATATATGATCAGACGAGGTATCCCTTCATGGATGCGCTGTAACTTCAACCAGATTTTCAGGCTTATTGTTATCTCAGTATATGAGAATTACCTGTTAGCACCTGTTAGAAACTGAGAAGAAAGCGATTTATAAAGTTCCTCCAATGAGGAACTCGTGACAAATTAATTCATTCAGGTAATCCTGAATCTACGAGTAAGATGAGTAAAAACATCAGCCTGTAAGACAACGCTGACTCAGCATTGCAAAATTATTGAAGTTTCAATATCTGTCATATTGTGTCAATGTTTCTCAATGTCGATACAATATGACAGGAGTGCTCATGAAATTATGAAAAACTACAAACTAACTCTGTTAAACAGGTAAAATAATTATTCGAAGCCGTTTTCAGAAACAAATGCAAAACCTCGAGAAGAGAACTGAAGAGGCATTTCTGCTCTCTGAAAGAGTGCGACGAATTCGCAGGAGTCTGCTAAGGGCGGCTGAAGGTTCTCCTAACTTCTTTCCAATTTCTTATATCTCTTAGGGGTGCATTTAATGATTCCCTAGCTAAGGGAAGAACGTGAATACGGTACCTCTAGGGGACCCCTATTTTCCAGCCTTTCCGGGCATCATCTTTTAGGGAACCCTTAGCTAGGGGTCCCCTAACTCTTAAGGGATCCCTTAGCTAAGGAAGTGATGTGAATACAGCCCTTAACCCCATTGTATGTAGCCCATGTTGTTCCTTATGTATAATAGCCACCAAATTTAACAGCAGTCTCATATGTACATCTCCTTCAGACATGTTGGTTAGTCTAAGTCTGTCAATGAACATTTTGGAGACTCATTTGAGAACATCTTTTGGTACAACCCTACCTCTTTTGATACCATTGCAGTAGGACATTTCCCTGCCCTTTTTTATTGTCAGGCTTGACCCTCGCCTGAGAAAATGGGTTCTTTGCCCTTATTATAACTTGTGAAGCAACAGAGGCTAGCAGTATGTGCAGTTCACAGAACTTACTGCAGTCAGTAGATAAAACTTCTTTTTTTTTTTTAAGTTATCAAACCCAGGGCTTATCTACTATATGGCCATTGACCATCATACTATTTCAGGGTGCTTATGTGGTTTTTGTTCTATGTTTTTGTTCTTCCTACTTTTCATGTTGTATTTTACAAGGATTCAAATGATTTTTCTGATGATTTGAAGAGAGTAGATCATTACATTTTTGCAGATACTACCTTAAGTGCTAAAAAAGTAATAAAAATGAGGCAGAGTAATGCAGTACTACAATACCTGTAGTACTGTAGTACAGTATTAATGTAGTACTGTAATACTGTATAGTGCCTCACCTGCTCTGGACAAGTCCCTAGACCCCTATACTCCCTACCATTTTGAATGCCAAATTAAGGAGGTTCCTTTACCCTTTGCTCCAATACTCATGGCTGAGAAATTCTTTATTTTATGTTTATTCATTCATTCATTTTCATTTCTGCTCTTCCCAAATGAATGGAGTCATGTCTCAAGCAGGCCCAGGAGCTTCCAATGTTGTTGATCCTACACAACAGAGGATCTGATTCTCTAGTGACTTAGCTTCACTATTTAGCCTGTCCATCTTGCACCAGGCCTACTGGTTGGCAGGGCCGTTTCTAGGCGTGTTGGCGCCCAGGGCAAGAAATTCCAATGGCGCCCCCCCTCCCCCCCTTTACCCCTCCGGTGCCCCCCTCCCCCTTTACCCTGGTGTCCGGGACTGGTGTCCCGGGTGATCGCCCGCTTCGCCCGCCCCTAGAAATGGCCCTGATGGTTGGTCTACTGTCTGTTATTTTGGACAGGGAGACCCTTTCTTCAGTATCTCAGGGGGAAGATGTGCCAGATTAGTCCAAGTCAACAGGCTTCAGGTCTTTTGACCGTCTCATGATTGATGACATTCCATATCCTCTCATGACTTTCAACACCTGCCACCTGTTGCAAGAACCTAATTTGAGCAGCTTGCATCTCTGACCTGATTCTTTTTTGTGATTACCCATAGTTTTTGGCCATAGGTGAGAGTGTGGAAGCAAATCCTCCTAAAGCAGAAAGTTGTGCATCCTTGGAAATGAAAGATTTGACAACAGTGGTTGCCAAAGTTCTTGCAAAATGAGACTCCTTGGAGATGTGAAAAAAAAAACAAACAAACAAAAAATAGGGATATTCTTACCCTCCTAAATTTGTAAGAAATAGCATATTCACTCTATTGTCATACATGCAATGATTGGAATTATCAAAGTTCTGGGTTTTTGACTGTGCTTGATCAAAGAGTTTATGGCAGATGGTGTTAACTTGCCATGCATTGAGAAGAAGGGCTGAAGAGCCTATAACAGCTCCTTCCATTTGTGGGTTGAGACAACACTTTCTATTAGTTTCTTCATCAGATCAGTTGTTTTGCTTGTGTTGCTTGCCAATTGCATTTTCCCAGTAAGAGTATGGCAAAAAATACCCAGGAAAATGTATCATGATATTTGAGCCTAGGCATGGACCAGAAGCCATGCATTCCAGGTGAAGGAAATGTTGGAAGAAACCTCTTCCAGTGTTTTTCACTTGACCTGGACCATTTTTCAGTTGAGACCCTCCTGTATGAGAAACATCTTATGCATGAGTGTCTGAGTCAAGTGAAAAATTGACTGAATCAAGTAAAAAACAGTGTATGACCCCAAAGGTGGAGGGGTGGAAAGTAAACCTTTAAGAGTAATGGTCTCTTTCTGGAGCCTGATGGCTTTGCTCCAGAATGCCACAATGTGAATGTGGGAGATTTTTTTTTCTCCTGTGGTGGCAGCACAGAAGAAATATCAAGCCCAGACCTTTAACAGATGGAGTCCACACTTGCAGAATTCTTTTTGTTACCAAGGTCCTTTCCTCAGTTGAGGAAATAAATCACATTTCTGGATGGAGCTTTAGATCCATCACAAGCCAACAATTTTCAATTCACTCTTCCAGGTCCTCCGCACTGTTCATGCCTTCCTCACTAAGTTGATGGGGATGTTCCCAACTGAATCTGTGTCATCTCATGTTGCTTCTAAATATGAAGAACTGGAGGCCCTCTATGCTTCAGTAGGAAAGGTGAAGGAAAATGTTACCTATCTCTTACTTTAGAATTGTTGCTTGTAAAAATCTGATTGGAATTATCCCTCCTTGTGCAGATCATCTATGAAGGGTTGACAACATATGAGAAAATGTTGGGAGCCAGTCCAAACTCTCTCTATGGGACACTTATGATCCTCAAAGCTGCTTGCACTAATAATCCATGTTACATTGATCGTCTCATCACTTCATTCATGCGAGTTTTGCAAAGGCTGAATCGAGAGCACCTTGTTGCTGCTTCTTCCTCAGCTGCTACTGATTCCAATCCAGGTATGGTGAATGAGTATAGTGGCAGATGCTTTTGCTCATAGAAACCACAGCCTTCAATTTTCATTAATGGGGGAGGAATAACTTCAGAAATTGATGTCACAAAATTATTTTATTATGGACTGGGCTATCTATTAAAGTTCTACATGCTTGCTGCAACAGCTTCCTTCTCATCCCTTTGAATCTATTCATAAGTGAAATGGAAATGTTAATGAATAGCAATATCATCAAACATCATTTGCATCTGACATTTTACCTTAGGGCTCTGTGATACCCTGTGATGAAAGGGTACCCTGGTGATGTTCCTTACCATCCAAAGAATCTGTCCAAAATTTATTGGGCACTCAAGGTCAATTCATGAGGGGCAGGATTAATTTGCTTGGTCAAAACTACTATAGAGCCCATTATAGAGTAAACTTTTCACTGACTGCTTTTTTTAGAGGTCACACAAATTTGATATCAAATTAATGCCTAGAGATTTACACATATGGGCAGTGTCAGAACAGAATTTTGATTACAAAATTCATGCTTGAAATATTTAACCTAAGATTCATGAAAATTGTCTCAAATCCCAAAATCCCTCACAATGAAAAAAATTTATTACTTTTAAACAAAGCTAATGGAAACATATTTTTTGGTCAGCTGCATGTGTTTTCATGATTGTTGACATGAAAAGAAAGATTCAGAACACTATGCAGATCTACTAACAGCACTACTGTCACTGCTGATACATGACTGTAAACTCTTGCCTGTAAACCCAAGCCATGTGATTTTGCCAATTGCCTGGTGCCAAATGTTGGCTCAAATTTAAGGAAGATACTCTATTAGAAGACCAGCAATTGTAGGATCCAAGTCCCTCCCTCCCAATGTAAGTGACATTCCCACAAATCTAGAAACGTAATGAATTGTTTATAAGTGCAAGTTCAGAGGATTATTTTATGCTCACCCACCTCAGGTTATTACAGCTTCAATTCACCCTAAGATATATTGCTATAATTGGTGATTGGGTGCCAAAATTGAGAGAAGTTGAGCAACATAGCAAGTTTTTGTATGTTTGAAAGCAATTTTTGCTTACCCATTTTGCTCGAAGAACTTTTCTCATGTAATTATCACTGGTTATTATGATGTGTCTGTTTGGTGCAGTGATCAGATTAGACTGTCTTAGTTACCTAAAGAGGGGGTTTGTGACCCTTCTCTCTCAAATATTCCCGTCAACATTGACTTGTGCTGAAATATAACCATACTTTCTTGTATTCCATGCTCTATAAAAACAATAAACATCTCCCCAGCATTAATTTTTCTCAGATTTTCAGAGATCAAATAGGAAGACTTTGACAAAGAGTGAGAGAGAGGAGATGCTTGAGCTGGCAAAGATAGGTAGAGATAGGCTACCAAAAAAGCTTGTAATCCCTCAATCCTTACTTCACGAACTTCCTGTCAAGTGACATTTTAGATCTGACCCAAAGTAATCACAATAGGCAGCAGCAACTATAATATCAGTTGTTTTTTTAATGTCTAGCAATGTGGTAAAGTACTGATAATGATATTGGATGTCAAACTTTGATTTTCCAATAAGCAATAAATAGAAAATCGAATTCTTCTTCTCATGACAAGCTGTTGTGCCAGTTGTAATTATCAAGGCATATGAACACATCTTGGGACTGTTTAGTTCTCTCACATTTTCAGTTTGTCTCCATTTAACTTAAGTGCCTCTTTCAAATGTAGATTACTTGTATTTTTAGTGTGCTCCAGTTCAGTTTATCTTCATTTTAGGATATACCTATTAACTGGAGGTAGACTGAAACTGGACCACAACTAAACTGAAATGACAATTTAACTGAATGGTATGAAATCATGGTTAGCTATTTGTTCCCTTTTTGTCAACAATGTGCTGCACCGTACCTCTTTCATTTACTTATCTTCTAATTTTGAATTTTTCTCTTAGTGGGTACAGAGTTGCTGATAGTGAGCTTGGACCTGGTGAAGAGGCGGATTGGTGTCTTGGGGGTGGAAATGAGAAAAGCTTTCATTGGCTCTGTGTTGGTGGGCCTCATTGAAAAAAGCCCTGAGCCAAAAGTCCTCAAGGCTATCACCAAGGTCTCTCATTCCTCAGGATGATTTTATCCTACTTTCATTCTGTCATTCTCATGATTGAGATGGGTGTTGATCCAGATGGTTGAGGAGTGGCTGGAAAACAAAAGCCCTCAGGCAGTGAACCAGGGACCAAGCCTACGGGAGAAGTCTATTCTCCTCAGCCGATTGATGCAGCAGGTTGAAAGACGCTTCCCTGCTGACACTCAGCTCCAAGTCCAGTTTCTCACTATGGTTCTCCAAATCTATAAGTAATGTGGCATCCTCATCTCATGATTTATTCATTCTTAGCATTCATGACATGTTTCATTGATCATTCCCCACAGAGATGAGAGTCTGAAGGGATCTGAGGTGACTGCAAAACTTGAACAGGCCTTTCTTGCTGGCTTGAGATGCTCTCAGCCACAGCTCAGGATGGAATTCTTTCAAGTAAAGATATGGCTCCATACCCTTGCCTGACCAGAATTCATGTGATGCTCCATGTGATGATTTTGTTACAGGTATTTGATGGGAGCATGAAGAAACGCCTCTGTGATCGGCTCCTTTATATAATTTTCTCCCAGAACTGGGAGCAGATGGGACCCCATTACTGGATTCAACAGTGCCTGGAACTGCTCCTAGCTACTGCCATATCAGGTAGATTTTCTCACATCATAATTATTATCTCAATATTGCAATTTAATTTCATGAGTTTCTTCATGACTTCATTCAGATCGAGACCTGGAGTTGGCACGGGAGAAGACATCTGTATTCCCTTCTTTTCAACAGATGGTTGATCCCATTGAATCTTTGTCTACTTTTCCCGGCTCAATGAATGAAGAATCAGCTGAGGTTCTTTCCAAGTTAAATTATTCTATTACAAAATGGAGACATAATGCCCTTGAAATAAGCCTACTCTGAGTTTGCCCTTTCTTTTCTATTAGCAAGGAATTTTTTATGGCAGGTTTTACACTCAACTGAGCAAAAAAAATTTGGGGACCAAAGGATATAAAGTTGAAAGGAAGTGAGTTCTGGTTAATGCTACACTTTGGAATCTTTCTCCAATATTCATTTTTTACTTTTTTTTTCTATTCTATTTATATCATATAGGAGAACTTACTTTTCTCTCCATAAATCTCTTGATCTGTTTATCAGGACTTAGTGCATTTCATTGGATAGAGCCTCTCTTATTCCCTTAGGGAGAAGACCTGGCCAAATTGATAGCATCAGAGAAGAAATTCCTTTCTGAAGGAGCTTGTGGGTTGAGACTGGGGACTTTCTTGCATGCTGTTGCTCAACTTGGTCACCTGGAAGCACCCTTGGCTGAGCACTTATGGCTTGCTCTCTTTCCTCGAGTGTGGAAGGCTCTTACTGAGAGGCAGCAACAGGTTTCCCATCCCTCCTGTTTCTTCTTCCTCCTTTCTAGAGTGCAGTATTCGTAGGAAGACATTGACTGATGAAATGTTTGTTGTTTTTACAGACATTGGCAGGAGAGATGGTTCCTTTCCTCTGCTCAGGTGCTCATGTACTCCAGAAGGAATGTCAGCCATCTCCTCTAAACACATTCATGGAAGCCCTGGCTAACTGCACTCCTGGAATCCCTATTAAACCGTGAGGCTCTCCATATGTCCCTTCTTCAAAATTCAAAATGACAAATAGATCATTAGGATTTAATGATTGTACCATTTTTCAGGTGCCTTTTGAGGTACTTGGGTAAAGCACACAACCTGTGGCATCGTGCAACTCTCATGCTTGAGCAGGTGGCTTTTGAATATAGCTCTCTGAACTTGGTGAAGTCACAGAGGGAAGCAGCTGCTGACTGCTATGAGTTTGAGCCCGTCCCCACAGTAAACTCAACAGCAAGTGTGAGTTCACAGATGAGTTTGTGATCATGCTGTTTGATTCTCTACATAGATGAGAGGAGGAGGGGGGGAAGTTATCTGGCTTTGAAGCATTTTTCTTTCAATTTTTTCAGGAAGCAGTGGAGGCACTGGCTGAAATGTATTCCTTACTGAAAGAGGAAGACATGTGGGCTGCATTGTGGCAGCGTCACAAAGCTAAATATGCAGAGACTGGAATATCCTTGGCATATGCACAGCAAGGTTATTTTGATCAGGCACAGGGAGCAGTGGAGCTAGCCATGACAAAGGGGAGACAGGATCATACATCCTCTCCTGCCCCCTATGCATTACAGGCTGAATACCGGCTCTGGGAAGACTTTTGGATACGATGTAGTCAGGAATTGAATCAATGGGAAACCATTGTGGAATATGGATCCACAATTGGAAATCCTTGGCTCATTCTGGATGGCATCTGGAGGAGTACTGCCCCAAATTGGACTCAGATGAAGGAAGCTTTGTCCCAGGTGGAACAGGCATGTCCTAAGGACCTTGCTTGGAAGGTTAGATATCTATTTTAACCTCTCTCTCTTCCCTGCTGACACTCAGCTCCAAGTCCAGTTTCTCACTATGGTTCTCCAAATCTATAAGTAATGTGGCATCCTCATATGCATGATACATTGAACAAAGCCTGGTCTTACTGGGGTGATTATTTGGAGGCTTTATTCCATTTAGGTGAACCTTTATCGAGGATATTTGGCAATCTCACACCCTGAGGATCAGCACCTGAACATAGTTGATAGACTTGTGGAAGTATCTTCAGCTATGTGTATTCGAGAGTGGAAGAGACTGCCATCTCTCATTTCACATATTCATATCCCTATCTTGCAAGCTGCCCAACAGGTTTGGAATTCAAATTCATGAAAGAATTGCAGTAAACAGATAAGGCACAGACAAAAGCACTTGTGCCCTTGAAGATCTATTTTGGTTTATGTATTTGGTTTCTAGATGTTACTCTTTTTCTTATGCAAGCCTTGCTATTTTAACCTTTATCCTTGCATTCCTACAGTACCTGCATACTTCATATATATTTACTGGATCAGTGCTAAAATTTATTGTATGTGTTTCATAGGTCATAGAACTGCAAGAAGCAGCTCAGATTCACCAGAGCCTTTTGCATGGAAGAGGGGGTGGAAGTGTAGGATCCAATTTGGGACCTGGGGCCCATGCAGGAGCTACAACAGGCCCTGGGATAGGAGCAGGAGCAGGTGCAACAACAACTACTTCTGCCTCAGCCCTTCATGACATGAAGGCCATTGTGAAGACATGGAGGAATCGACTCCCTGTTGCATGGGACTCTCTTGCACATTGGTCTGACATCCTTGCTTGGAGACATCATCATTACCAGTTTATCATTCAGCATTACAGCAAGGAAGAGCAGGGAAGTAGCCACAGTATGCTAGGGGTGCATGCATCTGCTCAGGGGATCATCCAATTTGGTCGGATGGCCCGAAAGCATCACCTTACTTCAGTCTGCTTGGATGGACTCTCCAGGCTTCATCACATTTCCTCTGTTCCCATTGTGGACTGCTTCCAAAAGATTCGACAGCAGGTCAAGTGCTACCTTCAGATGGGCACTGCCACTGGTCGAAATGACCTCCAGGAGGTTAGATTTCTCAATGAATGGGGTAAAATTGTTATTAGGTCTTGAATCTCTTGACTTCATACTTCCCTCGTGCTATTTTGCAGGGTTTGGAAGTGATTGAATCGACAAATCTCAAGTATTTCAACAAGGAAATGAAGGCAGAGTTCTTTGCCCTCAAAGGAGTCTTCCTCCATCATCTTGGTTTGTCCCTGTCACATGCTCAATTGGTTCTTTTACATAAAATTGCACATTGGAAATGAAATTCATTTCATTTCCCATGTAGGTCGACATGAGGAAGCTAACAAGGCATTCAGTGCAGCTGTGCAGATGCATGATACATTGAACAAAGCCTGGTCTTACTGGGGTGATTATTTGGAGGCTTTATTCCTGAAAGACCCTAGCAACACTATCATGGGAGTGTCAGCCATCACGTGCTTCCTTCATGCTTGTCGTGGACAGCCTGAGATGCGTGCCCGCAAGCATCTTGCCAAGGTCTCTTATGCCTTCCTTGAATTTAATTTCCCGAGACGATCTCATGTTCGCATAATTCAGTTTTTTTATGATTAGGTACTTTGGATCCTGACATATGATGATGACAGTCATCAGTTGAGTGAAGCATTTGAGAGGTATGGTGGGGGAGTTGCTCCTCTGGTATGGCTTCCCTGGATCCCCCAGCTGGTCTCTGCCCTCCTTCGACCTGAAGCTCGATACCTTTGTAATCTCCTTATTCAGGTAGGCTTTTTCCTTGCTGTATCTTCTGATGGCATTGAATTAGAAGGCAGAAAAAATGGGCTGTTTGTTAACAAATGTTGATCATTTGCTTTCGTTGGTACTAGAAACCTAATCAAGCCTAATTTTCCTCTTGGATCATAATAAACTCAATAACTTGACATATATTTTGCGTGTTCTAGGTTCTACAAATGATTATCCCTTCCAACAAATTGGCAAATATTGTACAGATATTGCAAACAAAGAAGACTTTTTAATTTCTATATCTCTAGTTCCTCTGAAGCTGTTTTCATAATACTTGCATTGTGCATAGATTGACATTATCCAAACATATCTTCAAAATTTAATGTAAATTTTCTGCCAGAGCAAGCTATATTTTGGAAGAAATCAGTAATAGAAAATGGTTACACGACAGCAGAGAAATCAGGAAGCAAAGGAGTTGGGCATCTGTGCAATCTGTGCAATAGGTCATAAGTATAACATCAAGGAAAGCTGTATATGGAAGGGGGGCGATCTAGGTGAAGGTGAAATTATGCCAGTCACTTAAGAATCTCATGGTCTTTTGTGGGGAAAAAGGGATCATTTCTGGTAATCAAGAAGGAAGTGGCCAAATATGAAAAAGAGTAAGTCCGTACTTCTGTAATAAAATCCTCCATGAAGCATATCGTTTAAACATTTTGCTTCATTCTGACACTGTTTGCCAGTTTTTGGTCTCGAAAGGATGGTCTCTGTGCAAAACTAGCATGATCTAGACGCAAACCTGTACAAGGTTTGCAAGAGCAAACGGGATCTCCCATAGAAAATTCAATGCATCATGAGGATGAATGGTGCAATTTGTGAAGCAAGTTGGATTTTCTCTTCATTAGAAAACCTCTGGCTCAAAAATTTCCATGAGAAATTATTGTCTCTGGAACGGCCCCTTGGAGGAGGATGAGAGCTCCACAAATGAATTTTCCCTGTTGCCAGACATCTCAGATTCCAGTACTGAATGAAGTCTGTGGATTGACATAGTCATTCCCTGTTTACTGTTTTATTAGTATAATATTATATTTCCCCTGTTTTGACACTACAGACACTGTTCCCGCCTCAATAAGTGACCAATGAGTTATAGGTATGCTAAAAAAAAAAAAAATTGGCTAAGAGGAATTTTTCCCCTGAGTATAAGATGCACCATTAAACACAATAAAATATGCATTTAAAAATGTGCCTTATATATGAGTAAATACGGTATAAGTGTTCTGGATGCTCTTGCAACCACAATGCAAAGGCATTCCCATTGCTTCACCATCAGCTTAAGCTCTTGTCCATTTTCAGTGTCCAACTTCTTTTGGGTATTGCTAACTGTCTTTCTTTGACACCATGAATATGTATGAAAAGAATAGACCAGTGACTTTTAACCTCTAGATCTCTACTCCAACTGGAGCTGATTTTCATGAAACTTGCTCTATGCAAAGATGGATGTATTTTTATCTGGTCACTACGTTGGTGCAAGTTTTATCCGCTGTCCCTTTCTCCCCTCCCTACCTTCCTGTATTTTGCATGTTTGCTGATCTCATTTTAGTTGAAGAAAATTTTCATCCTGAGGTTTGTACAACATTTCAGAAATGCTAGATTTAGAGAAGGGCAATCATAAATTCCAGGGCCTTTATAAAATACACCAGGCTCTTGTATAAACAAATATGCTCTGTTGCAGATTGCTATAATTGTCATTCCTGCACAGGAAGAATTGGCCCTATAATACCATTCTATAATAATGAGTTAAAATGAAAATAAAATATAATGGGGTCTTATTTAATAAATATGCAAAGGTGGGGCGAGTCTATCCACAAGCAGTGTACTTCCCCCTTCGGACATTATTCCTCACCCTCAAGATGGAGATAGCTGATCACAGCAAGAATGCATCTTCTGATCAGTCTGCTAATGACAGTGGCAGTGCTGCCAGTTCAACCCCCTCCACTCCTGCAAGCACAGGTTGGCATACATATCATTTGAAAACAAATCTCTTTCTCTGTGGAGGATGTGATGACAGTTTCAAAATTGTTTTTGATGGAGGGGGAGCAATAGGAGGAAGTGGGGGTGGAGCAGGAGGCAGTGAAGGAGCTGGCACAGGAACAGGAAGTGTGAAACCTAACAGCAGCATGTGGCTCTGTTCTCACATAATGAGGCGAGAACGGGAAATGCATCCCACTATACTCTCTACTCTTGAAGGCTTTGTTGAACAGGTAAGTCCTAATTTCCTTTCAGTCATTTCTTTTTTCATTATGAATACAAGAAAAAAGTTCAGTGTCTAATGTTTCTCTCTTTCTTTGCCTGCTTTAGATGAACTGGTTTCGGGAGAACTGGTACGAGGATGTCCTACGTCGCATGAAGAGGGCCCTCATGTTGGCTTATGCAGCTGCCTTTGAGACTCGCTCCCAGGTTGCTAAGGCTGGAATCTCCCCAGATCTTCTTGCCTTCGTCTCCAAAGTTGTTGAAACCTTTGGCAAGGGACTAGGTAGGTGTATCCTTCCCCTCCCCCAATCTTCAGAAAGGAAGTTTTGTCTTTGATGTACAGATCCCTACCAGAATAAAATGACCACCCATATAATTGCTAAATTTGTTCTTTTCACCCACAATTCTTTGTGACCAGGTCTATGGGCAGAAACATCAATGGGGGGCCATGGTGGGGACGGGATGGACCCTGTATTACAGCGCATGCGAGCCACTTTGGCTGCTGACTTTGAGAAGTCTCAGCTTCCTTCCATGAAACTCCATTCCCTCATACAGAAACTCAAAAAATGGGCCCACATTCTGGAAGCCCGCATCAGACTATACCCCAAGTGAGAAAGAGAATATGAGACTGACAATGTTGCCAGAACTTGACCAGGGAGAGTACATCAGTGACTTTCATTCATTTTTCAGGCAACACTTGATTGAGGAAAAGTCTAGATTCTTGAGCAACTTCAATTCCCACCTGGCTGAAGTAGAACTTCCAGGTGAATTCCTCATGCCAAAGGTAACTTCACCTGTAGTCCTTCATGCATTCAACAGGATACCACTTAACTTTTTTCAGAAACTGCATCTTGTCACTTAATGTAATTTTATTGGATATGGCACACTCTAGTTAATCCAAATGCCATTTACTTAAACATTTGACAAACTCATTGAATTCCAGTAGAACTGACAAAAAAAGGTTTGTGTAAATTGGTATGAAGCCATTGAGCCAATATGCAATGTGTAATTATCCTGATAGAAATCCTATAAAACTGAAGTAAAAGATATTTAGCCAATATGATATTTTTTAAAATGAACCATAACTCCTACCAACAAGAATGAATAATGTGGTCTCTAAGACCATTAATAGGTGAGATCACTTATTAATGTAGAATTTCAATGAGATGGAATGAGACTGCCAGCAAAGATTTCCAGAAGAGAAAAACAGAAAAAGGAGGCCCAAGTTTCGGTCTCTTTCCTTCCCCCTCCTCCCTATCCCTTTATCTCTCATCTGTTTCCAGGAATTCAGATTGAAATAATTTTTTTTTTAAGTTAAACCAATGATCAAGGTGAGGTTCTCCTCCAATAACATGCCAAGGAGAAACAAATGCATTGTTGTGAATTACATGCCCCACTCTTCTCTTCTGCAACTAACAAGGGGCAATAAATATAAAGGTTGGTTTATGGAGGATGACTTGGATACTCTGCACTTCCCTATTCCCATTTTAAACTCAACATTTAATGTTTTCCAAAATCATACATTGCTATCATAACATCATAATTCCACATTTTCCCACAACCTGTTCATAAATTCAATAAGAGGAAAGGGAGAAGGAAACCCTTAAAATTCAGGAAGACAGGTCCTTAATTGAGGAGGTCTCTGGGAAAAGTACTCATGCATCCTTTTTCCATATCCACATCCTTTTGCTTCTTAAAGTGACTTGTCTTAGGATAGGGTGGTCAGCATGTGGGTAAGATGCATATTCAGTAAAGGAAAAGCTAATTTCCTTATGCTCTCACTATTTTTTGACAAATTATTCTTTTAACTGGAAAGAAGAGGTGAAAGACTGGTTGGAATAAGTTGCAGCAATGTGGATATGGAAAAGGGCATATGTGCATGAACACTTCCTGCTTGCATTCCAGCAATGTGAGATGAAGAAATTCATTAAACTGCCAAGTTCACTTGGAATAGGGTCTAAGATATCAATTGACTGAAAACTGAGTTTTGACCTGCTTCAGATTGGCTTGGTTTTTACCACTTCTCAAATTTAATCTTTTGCACATATGCCCTTTTTCTAGAGAACTCCTCTATTGCATTTGAATCATACTGTGGGGGAAGAGAGCTAGATAGAGCATTGTTGCATGTTGCACTAGCTGCCACATTACCACTTCCACCAGGAATCTACCAGTATTGCATCTGGATCACCTATGGCCCACTGCCTTTGTGCTACTTGGGTTGCTGTTGGGACAGTAAGGGGAGGTCTTAAGGTTCTTTTGGCACCATGTACTCTTCAGCCTCATCCAGGCTGGATGCAAATGGGAGCAAATATGGAAAATCATGAAGAGAACTGAAAATGAACCAAGCATTAGTACCTTGATGTGTTTTTTAAGGGGATTGCTAGCTCAACTCACCTGTTAGCAAGTCTCCTTTCACTTGCATACATAAGATTAGTCATTTGATCATTGACAATAGTGCTTATGAGTTGCTAACATGCAAAGTCAAAAGTTACCATGAAAATGAACACTGCCTTTTACTGTTCCTGCTAGTGCTGTGCTATTGGGAGACAGCATCAAGATAAGTTGATCTCTTATATAGGCTGATACTGTCAATATTTTTGCTCGGCAGTGGAGTCACATTTGCAATTTTACTTTTACCAAGTTACAGTATTAACTCCATCATGGCGTGCCACTGTGTCTAAGTCCTACCCCCGCTTTTGAGGTCCTAATTTGTGTATGAAAAAAAAAAAAGATTCCCCATGTATTAGGCACACTCCCCTATTTTGTAGCGAAGTGTCGGACAAGGGAGATGAATAAGGGGTAAAGCTGGTCTTGAGGTAGGTCGAACCTCATTTCTTATTCACTGTCCTGACCTTTATTGAGGAGGGGCACAGTATCCCTAATGTTTGTTTTATTATCTATGAAAATGGATGGAAATGTGTGTTGAAGTTACACAGTTGCAGAGAAATCCATATGATTCAGGAAGTGAAGGAGTTTGGCATCCATGCAATAGGTCGTAAGTATAACATTGAAGAAAGCTTTATATGGAAGCAGTTGGAGGTGAAGGCAAAATTGAGCTGGGCACTTAAGAATCTCATGGCCTTTCATGGGGAAAAAGGAATCATTTCCGGTAATCAAGAAGGAAGTGGCCAAGGGTGATCGAGACGTGAACTCATATGATTGCAAGAGCAAATGAGATTTCCCATTGAAAATTCAATGCATCATGAGGATGAATGGTGTGATTCATGAAGTGAGTTGGATTTTCTCTTCATTGGGAAACCGCAGCAGCTCAAAAATTTCCATGAGAAATTATTGTCTCTGGAATGGCTCCTCAGAGGAGGATGAGAGTTCTGTGAATCAATTTTCCACACTGCTAGACAACTCAGATTCCGATTCTGATACCGAATGAAGTCTGTGAATCGACATAGCCACTCCCTGTTTCCTGCTTTATTATATTTCCCCTGTTCTGACTGACTGCAGACACTGTTTCTGCTTCAATAAGTGACCAATGATTTATAGATATGCAGGACAATTTTTTTCTTGAAAAAGATCATTTTTTTCCTTGAATAGAAGATGCACCCCCTCATCAAACACAATAAAATATGTATTAAAAAAAGGTGCGCTTTATACACAAGTAAATATGGTATGTTTCCCACTTCCAGTGGTATTTTTTAGAGGATGAAAGCTAAGTGGCAAGTAACCCTCTCACTGGAGATAAGATGACAAATTCCTATCCTGAGAAAAATGTGATAGATTTCTGCCAAATGACATTTTCTTTCCTTCCTTTAGAATAGCTTTCTTCAGCTGATTCATTGGCAGAAGAAAAGTCAAGTAATTGATCAAACATTCTTTAGTCAGCCTAAGTTTTTTAGCACTTTCACTGCCATACAACCTTCCAGCAAGTTGTATATTCTCTCTTCCACTGGGTCATAGGACCTGCCAGTGGGTCATACGGTTCTCTTCTACTGAATCGTATGGGTTATTAGCATTGTTTTGCTCAATATAGTCCAGAATTTTGTGGGCTCTACCTCTTTCTATCTTTTGAATTTTATTGTTACCTCTTGATGAGGTCAACAAAAAATGTTGGCAATGTTTCTTGTCTCCTGTTTCTTTAAAAGTAAATATTCAAGATGAAATTGTGCATGAAGGTAAGATGGAAATTACTTCTTCCACATTTTTCACATTTAGGGCCTATATTAGCATCCAAAAGAAATGTTACAAAGTAATTTAGAGCTCGCTCACATAGTAGAAATTGTGATAGCAGTATATCTGCCCTTTGCTAAACAAGTCACTGCTGGTTGAACTTCATAAGTATGTGCTTGCTAACCTTTGAGTGCTGTGCACATGCTGCATCAGCAAAATGCCTAATTAGGTTTTCTCCATGCCATATGAAAGTTCAGATTTCCATGGACAAAAAATGGGCTAATTCCACTGTGCATGTCATACAGTTCCTGAAAAAATCAGAGATATGCCAAGGCTAATGCAGCAACTAAGGAATGGGGCAACCAAAATGCTCTAAGAAGGTGTAATGCAACCTGCATTGCACATCTTGGACCTTCCTGGAACAAGCTGCAGAACACTTGACCTTGAGAAATGTAGTGATTTTCAAAATTAAGTATTCTGCCAGTTTTGATTGAAGTGTTGATTCAATCTCATTCAGGTCACATGAGCTCATCCAAGTCACCACACAACTTCCTGTTGTGTTGTTGCCCCCTCCTGGAGCATTTTCATTGCCCCATCCCTTGCTGCATTAGTTTTGGCATACCTCTGATATTTTTTGGATATGGGATGGCATGCACAATGAAGTCAGCCCATTTTTTGTTCATGGAAATGTGAATTTGACATATAGCACAGAGAAAACCTAATTAGGCATTTTCCTGATGTGGCATGTGCTGAGCACTTTAAGGTCAGTGAGTAAATGCTAATAATGTTTAAGCTGTGCTGTTCAGCAAAAGACAGATATAATGCTATCACAACTCCTACAATGCATGCGAGCCCTAATATATCTTGTAACATTTCTTTTGGACATCAGTATAAACAACATAAAAATGATAATGCAGAAACATATGGAGGCTTCAAATGCAGTTGCTTATGAACATGGACATCTCAAAGATTTCTAGGATTAGATTTCATATGAGCAAATTATGTGCAGAAGTTAAGTTTCAGTATGATCTCCTTTGAAGTACAAGGATGGGCAGAAAAAAGAAGTAGGAAAAGTAAACCACTCCAAATTTTGCTACATAATCCATATTTTTAAATGGATTGCCTTGAAAATTTAATTAAATGTTTCCTGATATGTTTCCCTTGAACTTTTGAAATTTATTGCACTTGTGGATATCTATGCATGAGTTATGGCATATTTTGCAGAAATGGTAAAAAAAAAAGGCAAGTACAGGTATAAGATTGCTGTTATTAGGCACAAATATGCATTTGCATGAGAATGCTTCAAAATGCTTGCACATGCATGAAATTTTCAGATGGTTAGGAACACACATTTGAGTCCTATTAAGTTTTTGCAAGGATTGGTACAGAGGAACCAATTCTTTTTTAAAAATCAAATGTGGATTTGTGTCCCACAATGACAGTCACATGCCTGTTCACTCAGATATTTGACCATTTCAACAAAATCTGCTCAAGAGTGGGTGACCAAGGATGTAAGAAACTTAAAATAGCTCTTGATGAACATTGTTGACAATGCTTCTTTAGATTTTCAAGCCTATTAGTCCAAAAAAATTGAGTTTATAGCAAAATTTTTAGTTGTTTACTCATTTTTGGTTGAATCGTTGGTTGCAGCAGACTGGAAGGTGTCTATATTGTAGAAGTGGTGGTCTTTCAGCAGGAGTATCAGTCCGGAAAAGAGCTTCAAATAGCAAGGTGTGAGGTCTAATGGGTACAGAGGATTTTAGAGCTTTCACTCTGCAATTGGTACTGATTGATTGCTCTCAGTCACATCAGTCAGGAAGCTTAAAAGGCCTCCAAAGTTTACTTATTACGCCTGTTGATGGCTGTCCACTGCGTTCATCATCTCCAATAAATTCCCACCCATTGTGAAATAGTCTGTGCCACTCATGCATGAGAATTAGGAGGACTCTCTTGGCCTCAGAGAAATGATCACCAAAGAGTGGCATGGCTGTCTATGTGTTAATTAGTTACTCCTACAAAACACATAAAAAAGGACTTCGCTGGTACTCCCCCCAAAAATTGTATCCTTCAAACAAGGTTTTCCTGAATTCATGCACTCCACCAATTTTCCTCCTTTCTGTCAAGTGACTCATGTTTACCTTTGTCATCTCTGCTTATGTGTTTAATGAGAGCACATGCTTTTGTCTGTCTCTTGCAATCCTTCTCTTTTTAATACTCTGCCTGTAAGAAGGTAAGGTTTCCCAGAACTTGGTTTGATACTGTTATAAAAGGTATCTTTCCTGCTAAAGATATGACACTGTTATCCAGCCATGAAACATGAGTAAAATAAGCCTAACAAGCACATATTGCAACATATCATTTATATACTGTATATTTCAAAATTAGGAAGCCCAGAGGGAAGTTGCCATTTTCCTTTCCTTATTCTGTAAAGCCACTTTTCCTCCCATTCCTCTGACATTCAACAAGTTTTTTCTGTATTGCCTTGTCCTGTGACCATGAAACTTTCCTCAATTCTTAGATACCAATAGGAGTTCCTATTTAACATATCACTTGCAAACTATTTATGGATAGGGCAATTAGTAGGAGCATCTGCTTTTTACATGTGAATATTTATTAAGCTATCTCTTTGAACAATAAACCTGGGCCTTTGACTATTTGATCAATTTCCTTCCACACTATTAAGAGTTCATGTACCAAATTTCGTAAGTCCTCCTTCTTGGTGTTGCAATTTCAATTGCCAATGTGTATGATCTGAATTATAAAAATGCTATACCATAAATTATTATTTGCTATGAAGTTTTGCTCTTATGTACATTGAAGGTGTTTTTTTGCTAATGTATTTAACAGTAGTTCACCATATAAATAACACAATGCCTAACAGTGCAGCCCATCCATCATTATTATTCCCTTGTAGCATTCCCACTATTATGTGCGGATAGCAAGATTCCTACCACGTGTGGATGCTGTGGAGAAGTACAATACCTGCTCCAGGAGGCTTTACATCCGAGGCCATAATGGATCCCTATATACATATCTGGTGATAACTGATTCCATTGCTGGTGAGGCAAGAAGTGAGGAGAGAGTCCTCCAGCTTCTCCGGTTCCTCAACACTCCTCTGAACAAGCACAAGGTTTCTTTTTCTCCTCTTTCATTACTTTTTTTTTAAGTCTGAATGTTTGTTTTCCTTTAATTTGTTGTTTGTGGATGTGATATCACAGGAGACAGCAAGGCGTCTCCTTGGCTTCACAGTCCCAAAAGTGGTAGGCGTGTCACCACATATGCGCTTGGTGGAAGACAATGTGTCCTCTGTCTCTCTGTTAGATGTATTTAAGGCCACTTGCACTGAGCTCCCTGATGCTCCCATTGCTAAGTACTATGACCGTCTTGCTGCTGTCCAGGTGGGCTTAATTATGGTCATTATCTTTGGAGCAAGAAAGTAGTGCTCTGCTGTGATGGAATGTGCTGTTATGCAGGGAAGAGGGATGGGGATCACACATCAGATGTTGCTTGAGGTCTTGAAGGAAGTCCAAAAGACTCAGGTACCCAAGACATTGCTGCGAGACTGGACCTTTCGTACTTACCCCAACCCAACTCATCTGTGGATGTTCCGCAAGACAGTACGTCCCATCATTTCTTGTTGTCCCGAGGCAGTTAGCAACAAGTGACTTTAGATTGGTTGATTTAGATGTGCAGCACTGTATGTCTACCACTGTCACTCCCATTCAGGTGGCATCACAGTTGAGCCTAATGTGCCTTGTTGAATATGGACTTCACCTGACTCGACTCTATCCAGAGATGCTCTATGTGCATCGAGACTCTGGTCTCCTCACTGCTTCCTACTTCAAGTTTGATCTCAATCCTGCCACTGGCAAGTATTCTTCCCTACCATCCATCCCCTCCTTACTTTTGGTTGAAGTAGTTCAGATTTTTGTCATCTCAACATTGCAGGTGAGTTGGATGGGAATGGGCCTGTGCCATTCCGTCTGACTCCAAATCTGGTGGAGCTCGTGACTGGAGTGGGAGTAGTGGGTCCCTTGACTGCATCCATGATTGCTGCTGCTCGTGCCTTTGCCTTTCCAAACAACAAAATCCCTGCCATCTTGAGAGCCATTCTTCGTGACGAACTCTTCCTTTGGTTGCGCAAGGTTGTAGTGATTCCATGAATTCTTTTGTCTCTTTCTCTCAGTCTCTCCTGTCACAGCCTTGGCTTATGTTAATCCTGATCATGGGTTGGCTTTGGCAGCGAGATGGAGGAGGGGGAGGAAGAGGAGAGGAGGAAGGATCAGTGTATGGCAGGGAACGGGAAGCTGAGCAGCTGGTGAATCTGGTCAGCAAATGTGTGACAAACATCTCTACTCGCATCCACAGTCTCTCCACCTTTGATGGCTTGGATTCCAAGGTCTTCTCTCTTCTTTTCTATCCATTCTCTACAGAGTATCATGGCATATCCATCTAAACATGAATTGAAAATCAAGTGATCATATTCAGCTGGCTAGTTACATTGTCTTGCTCATCTCTCTCTCTCTCAATGTACACTAGGTGTTTTATCCTTTGTGTTACACAGGCAAGTACCCTTGTGGCAGCTGGGAGCAGTCCAGACAATCTCTGTCGCATGGATCCCGCCTGGCATCCCTGGCTTTAGCAGAGAAAATCTCCATTCCTCATGCAATTTTTACCTGTATTTTCAGTGAATTCAGTGTTCTTTTCATTAAATCAGCATCCATGGAAAAAGGCATGCTTTATGTGAGATGCAGTGTCATTATTGATGTGGAGATATTCTCATTAGGGTTGTCACAATGCATAGATGTATTGATATTACCATCAATAGTTGAAGATGTAGATGATTTTATCAGTTATCATGATGGTCCTGGCCCTCCCTCTTACTTGCCTACCCTCCCATAATCAAAAGTGGCAAGAAACAATGGAAGACAAACAGTGATGGAAGACTATGGGTGACATGCACCAGATTAGATTAACTTTAAACTGATTCGTTTTCATAATGGGCATCTATGGGAATGAGTTAATCTCTGTTAAACTGATTTCCATAGGGGACCATTGTAAGAAGAGATTAGTTTAACTTAAACAGATTTGGTGCTTGTCACCCCATGAAAAGCATTCACATGGCCCTGACTGATGATCATGGTGAAAAGCAAGACAAGATTATTGTTTACTGGTAGTAACAAGATGTGCCCTTCCCTCCTTCATGGGATTCAGGGGCTGTAAATAATTTATCATATGCATCAATGTTTTCACAACAGCTATTTTGACACTCTTAATTCTTATCATATAGATAGATATGCCCTAGTCTCTACACATGACACCATCCAGATTCTATGGAAAGGTTACCATGGCACTCAATACTTGAAAGACATGCTGATGCAGGAGTCACGCAAATGCAAATGGAGATTAAATAGAAAAGGAGACAATTGTTCCTCTATATCACCTCTATCAATGTGTTAAATTTGATTTTTGTAAGATTTGAAATTAACAAGTTATACCCAAACAGGCTATACATTTCATGCACCCATCATAATTGTGAAAAATCCTCCCTTAAATGTAGAGGGAAAAAAACTCCACAGGGCCTCCTCAATCAGCACCATTGGATGATTTAGTCCCAATCATATATACGGGGTGTACAGTAGGGTGTAGATTTTCTGAATGTCCGTGATTTGACCTATTAGAGTACAAGCCCTGGCACATGTATACCACAGGTCTCATCACTATACTATACTATAACTTGGACATCACTTTGAAACCAGATAATTCCACCCAAATATCATCAGAGAAGCTTCATTGATTCCCAAGATATATAGGAACAGTCTCAGTTATTATACAAACATGTTGCTATGGCAATTGCAGACAGAAATAGTGAAAGGCAGCATCATGGGTTACTTTTTTTGTGGGCCTGCAACTTACGCATTTCTATTCCTCTGAAGCAATCGAAGGCCCCATGTGTAAATACTCCTGCACAATCCAGTGTTTCAAATTTAACACACAAGTGCAATGGGATTAAGTCATATTTTAAATTAGGGCACCATGGGTCTGGGGTATGATGGGTCATCTCCATAATCATTGCTAAAATTAACTTCATTTGACCCAAAGTAATCACACCAAGAAGTCTTTGCACCCCAGAAGGAGAAGCTCTTGAACACTGATGCATTCCACCAAAGTTGCCTAGAAAAATGAAGAACCTTTAATCGAAAAATAATATATGATTCATTTCACATCCAAGAATTTTGCATCTGCTGGTGTTGAACCCTACAGTCTTCTGCTTCTATTTGTGCTTTATTAAATCGGAAAAAGACTGCAAAGGAAATCCTGATCTGTATTGCGAACCATCAGAAAACATTTGGCACACTTAGTTAAGAGCCTTTGTGCCAAAATTGAGTGACCCATCGGGCTCCCAACAGGAGCCATTGAAGTGAAATCAATATTTCAATCAGAGTAAGTTGGGATTGTAGCTCCTACACACAGGCATTGAACTACCTATCTCCCGAATCAAATTCCAGCAAGAATCAAGACATCATCATCAAATGAAATAACTAGCAAAAATCGAGACGTTACTGCCAACAAAAACAAAAAAAGTGTCTTCTACAGAAAAACGTCCACACAATATGCACTACACTTTTTTTTTACACTTTCCTGGCACTTCAGCAGGAAGATATGTAGCATACGACATAAAGAGAAACAGAGCAGGGAGAGCTATAAACAGCCTGACCCATGATACCCCATGACCCATGGTGCTTCACTCTTCCCCAGTCAACTCTCAGTATAGCAAACTCAGATATAATGAAAAACCAGTTTCACCCAAGTTCTTGACATGGACAGGTTGAATGTCCATTGAGTGGTAACTCAATGGACATTCAAATTGTTACAAAATTTGGATATAACAAAATCAGATATTCTGTAAACAAATTTCCAGTATAATGAAGTAATTTCTGACCCCAGACAGAAAGTACACCAGATATAATGAATCTTCCCCCATCTGCCATTTTTCCAAAGGTCACCATGAAAATTGTAGATGAAAAACCATTTTCTTTGATTATCTAAACCCTCCTAAGAGGGTTTAGATAATCTAAATCCTAACCCTTTGATTATCTAAACCCTAACTCCTAAATCTATGAAAATAAACTCTATAAAGAGCAGCATTTCAATTTTCTTTCCAGCCTTGGGTTCACAGGTCACCAAAAAATTATTCCTGTTTTCTTTTTGATTTGCCATCCCCTTAGTGAACTTTCAGGATAACAGCAGATATATGAGCAATAGCAATAACTTTTCTATTTCCTCTATTGCTGTTGGGCTAGAACTTACTGCTTAATTTTTTTATTATTCTCCTGTTCCCAATGTAATACAGTGTAAAAAAAAAATTCATTTTTTGCATTAAAAAAATGAATTTTTTACATGGTATTATAGATAACATTGAAACAACATTGAATCAATGTTGATTCAATTTTATATGAAATTAGGGATCTGTTACAACCAATTAGATTTTGCTCTTCTTTCCCACCTATCACTGGGTTTCACTGGGTTTATATCTCCATGAAGTTGATAGTTTTTTGCCAAATTTGACCATTTGCCAAATATCTCCCAAATGGTGAATTTCATAGGAAGTCAGTCTTGACAAAATTCAAAATTTCTTCTCTGCACTATGGCACCATCTTTGAGCTTTTAGCTTGCAGGTTTTACCTTGATTTTTCACATCCCTCCCCAATTTATGCAATTTTTGTCTCTATTCCATCTGTCTGTAGTTGCCAAAACAACCTAGGTTTGGGAGATAGCTACACATGCTAGGCAGTTACAGGATGTTACTATAACTAAAGAAGCAGTGAAACTTTGTTCTTGATAATTGGGTGTAGCATCATGAAGTCTAAGTTGATGCATGGTGATTACTATGCTTTACTTTAGACATCTACCCATCAGAACATCTACCTGTGGGATGACCTCTGAATGGAAGTCATTTTTTTCAGCACTTATTCCCATCTAGTTTTACTTTCGTTCTTTCAAAACAAATGGAACAGAAGAAACTACTTTGTGTGATACCATTCAATGTAAACAAAACAGCAGACACTTGAAACATGGGAGAAAAGTATAATTACCTTGAAATAGCCTATCTGGTCTCTGTTCTGCTATGGCATCTCTAAAGTTAGGCTTCTGAGTTCTAGGAGGCTTGGACATTATAACAAAATTAGATTTCCAGACACTTACTAATCACTATCAGTAAGTCATTTTACATTATTAAATCACAATTGCCCATTTCCAGCTAAAATGACAATAATGATGTCTGGAAAACACATTCACAGGAATGTGAAGATGCATGGATGTGAAGAACTGACCATCAACAGTTGCACATCCTAATGAATGACTGTGATCTGAGCTCACAAGTGACTCACAGAATGCTATGATGATGACAGACAATTTCCCCTCTTAACACTTTTCATGGGGAATTTTGTGAGATGAATTTAAATATTCTCCAGGATCTTGACATTTCAGTGGGGGCAGTCTGGAAGGTTGAAGGAAAGGATTACTTTGACCTCTTATTCGCTTTGAAGGCCTCATCCACAACAGAAAGTTCTCAATGCTTTGCAAGTCAACTTTGCAACTTCTTTGCAAGTCAACTTGGAAATAAAACTTTTGTGGTTTGGACATCTTTGAAAGTTTTAAATGCAAGATTATCAATGCTCTGGGAGATTTCTTCTAAAGTTTATTGTTGAATATCTTTAATTTGTAACATTCTTTCATTGTCTTTGCAAAATAACAAAAACTTTCTGGTGTGGACTAGGCCAAACAAGTCCTGTCTACAACCCCACCCCCCACATAATCCATCCTACCTTTATGTATGCCAAGTTAATGGCAGGTTCACACCATATGCATAACATAGACCAAAGTCTTATTTACTGTGTGAGCCCTTAACTCTTTGCATAGAGAATCTTATGCCATGGTTGTTTGGTGCAATTGAGACTTAAAGGAAGCTTCTTTGCTCCACTGAGATATATCTGAATGAGGCATATGCACAGTATATCAGATGTCTATGGGTATACGTATAAAAGCTGGATAGTCAGTACAAGATCAGAACCAGGTGGGAGCAGGCAGGGATTGGTTCTACATGCCTCTTGACCCCAAAACATCCTCATTCCAGTCATGGACATGTTTTTAACAAACTTTACTTCTTGCTTTGATTCCGGCTATCCATTGTGTTGAGTTACCTCATTTTTCATGTAACATACAGTGAGATAAGCTCCCTTTCTGATGGTGTAGTTTTCATATTGCAGTTAAGGAGATATTGGAGTAAAAAAAAAAACCTTTTAGACTCAAGAACCTCTCTGTCAAGTATCAGCTGGATCCAACTGTCCCTTGAAAAGTTAAAGTCGAAAAGTTCATTGAATTATGAGTCAGTTAAGCACAGGCAATCACATCAGTTGAGGTGAAACGATCCACCTCTAAGCACCTTTAATTCACCTCTAAATGAACATTGCACGACTTTGGCAGGGGTGCAGAAAAAAAGCTGGCAACCATTTCAACACCTTGTAACTGTCAAAGATTGATCGCATATTGAATTTAATTTTTTTTTGCTACATTTATGAAACTGTTTCTCCCATAGGAAAGAGTAGAGCGTTTTTTTTTTTTTAAACACCCATTATATCCAAATTTGCCCCCTGAAGACTGGGTGACTTCACTGAGTGAAGTGCATCCCTATGCATGGAATTCATGGAATGCTATGGAATTCAACTAGACCTTAAATATTTCTCTAATTCTTCTCTAAGTCAGAGGTGCCTGAATTGCAGCTCACTGGCTGCATTCAGCACACAAAGTGCTTCGGTAAACATCCACTTTGGGCTCCCCTTCTATTAGTTAATTGGAATAAAACTTTTGTTGGATGCTTGAGTGATGACCAGAAATTGGTACTTTTTGGCAGTATTAAAATTTCTGTGCCTAAAAAAGTACTTAGAGAGAGTTGGAATTTGGCATGGATTGCCTCATCAATGATCTTTACTTTTCTATCAAATTTCCTCAAAATTGAAGAGAGTCAGGTCAATTGTAATTTTTTTCTGCATTGACTCATTGAAATGGAATGACTCATAAGTGGCATGTGACATCAAGTATACTGCAAATGATACTATGGGTGTTGCAAAGGTCTTACCAGTGTGCATGTAGCCAAGGAATACTTCCGTAATTTTCATCAGGTATAGTTTGTTTTATCATTTATTTATAGCTCCAATATCATATACTGCTATACCATATCACCATATCGGGCATACAGAGTTTGTATGGTCACACCTTTGGTACTCCATTATCAAGGAAAATGATTATTTCACAAATCATTGGAATATCCTTATTGACCAACCTGGCAAAACTCCTGGGGTCATAGGTATATTTTTTGCTCTGTCAAGTTACTTCATGTTATTTGACATCATTGACAAACTAACAAACAGGGATCTAAAAATAGTCACACTAAGAGGTACTTCTGTATGGTATTTTAGCAACCTATACCCGCTTGAATCATTTAGGGGAAAAATTTCTTAAAACGTACTGCATAAAAATATTTTTGCCACATTGAACTGGAACTTAACCCTTTCAGACCTAGCATCTATTCCAATGGACATTGGATTTTATTAATTCATTGTCTCTATGGCAACTTCTTAGGATTTTCATGACTTTGCACTCCATATTATGCATGGCTCAGTTCCATCAGAGGCCTTCTCTTACTCATGAGTTTTTTAATCTTTAGTTATTTAATTAAATGTTTAATATATAATATATGGTGTGATATGGTAAATTTATACAAAATATGAAAACTATAAATGAAGCACAAAAATTTCAATTACAACCACAAACGAGCTCAAAAATACAAAAAAAAGATATAATTCTGATAGCAGCCTTAATTCAGGCCTGAAAGAGTCAAAAAGCAAGAATTCCCCAGGAATAATCTTTTTTAGATAATCTTAATGGAATTTCAGTTTTCTGTATCTGTATCCTTACTGGAACAATAAATTTCATGGAAATTGTCTCCCAAAAAAGTATGCTGCAAAAGGAAATATCTCAAAATAAGAGTTCTTTTCTAAATATGCATCTGGGCCAGCATCTTTGTGCTTAAGTTTCAGTTTCTGTCTCTCCATTTCATGAGAGAAAAAGTTTTTGGAAATACCAGTGTTAAAAAAAAGAGGTCCCTGTGGGGATGTACTTTTAACAAAAATAGAAATTTTCCAAAAATATGCATTCCAAGAACTGCAGGATTATCAAAGTTATCCATTTTTCCACTTTGAAGCTTAATTGTAACGAAAATGTCTTGGAATAAAAATTCCTTCAGAATAAACTTCAAAACTATAAAAATGTTAATTATATCAGTATTGAGAGAAGCACTTCTACACCAAATTTCAGCTTTCAATAATTACATTTTTCAAAGTGGCAAAAACTTATTTAAAGTATATTCCTGTCTAAATATGTGCCATGAGGGGATGCAATCAATATTATTATTGAAATTATTATTCCTATGATATCTTGTGTGCCTAACTTCAGATCTCTTAATGTGTTCCCATTTGTCAGAGTGAAAAATAAATCTTGAAATACTTCCCTTCAAAAAATTCACCCCGAGGGGACATATTTTCAAAGTAGAATTTTTTCTTTACTCAGCAATCCATCAGGTACTTCTAGCTTTCTATTACTCTCTGTTTTGTTGGATCAAAAAATATTCTGAAAAATACACCTCTAGCAAAAAATGTGCCCTGTGGGGCTTTACCTAAAGAAAAAAATATTTTTTACTGAAATCAGTACTATGCTTTCAGGAACCATGGTTCCTGGTGACATGAAAAACAAAGCCTATTCCTTACATGAGGAATATCAGAAGTGCTAGGCCCCTAAAACTTGGAAATATTGTGTGAAAAAATATTCAAATGAAAGTCAACAATTTCTTATTATAAAGTAGGACTTCTCCCATGCATGCAAATGCCATCCCAAGGGCAGGTGCAGAAAAAGACAACACAGATTTCCATGAGATCATAATGGGTTTTTCATTTTTTAGAAAGTGAACAAATACAGGACAAAACAACAGGAAAAAAAATATAAGCAAGAGTAATGCTACAAGGGACAAATACAGAACAAAAACAAAAAAATGTCAATAGTTCCTAAGGAGAGGCAACAGCACCACGACCAGGGGGGTTCATATACTATTCTATGGGGGTCACATTCCCATACCCCCCATACCCCCCATGCCTCCCATGCCACCCATCCCAGCCATGGGATCACCCTTGTCCTCCTTGGGCATTTCTGTGACAACACACTCTACTGTTGTTAGCAGAGATGCTACCCCAGCAGCATCCACCAGAGCAGTCCTCACCACCTGGGAGAAAAAATTTTTTTTCCAGGTATCAGCAAGTTTGATGTAGAGCCCTGTTTCTGGGGAATCACCTCATCCAACAAAATATATCAACTGCCCTGCCTCACCTTTGTGGGGTCAATGATGCCCTGTTGGAAGAGATCTACATATTGTCCAGACATGGCATCATATCCCACATTCCCTGATGCCTCCTTCACCTTGGCCACTACCAGAGATGCATCCACACCTGCATTCTTTGCAATCTGATAGCAAGGCATGTGAAGGGCTTTTCTCACTAGCTCAATACCTGTAGGAATGCAGAGATAAAATAAGTCTTGACCCTGAGCAGAAAAATTCTCAGATGAATAATTGAGGACAAACCTATTGCTTGGTCTTCGTTTTCTGATTTTAGGGAGTCCAAGGATGGGATGCATCGAATGAGAGCAACTCCTCCTCCAAGAACAATCCCCTCTTCAACAGCTGCACGCGTTGCATTAAGGGCATCAGTCACTCTATCCTTCTTCTCATTCACTTCTACTTCGCTGGATCCACCCACTTTGAGGAGGGCAACACCAGCAGCCAAGCGTGCCAGTCGCTCCTGCAACTTCTCTTTTTCATATTCTGAATTAGTCAAGTCTATCTCATCCTTGAGTTGGTTCACCCGTTGCTGAATATCCTTCTTCTCTCCTTTACCCTGTTACCATCCATCCAAGTGAGATAAAACTACTAGGCCAAACACATGATAGTGAACATCACTATCATCAAGGAAGGATACTTATATATGTATATCACCTTCAGGAGAAGAGTGTCATCTTTGGTGATGACGACCTCAGCCACTTCCCCAAGGTCATGTACTTGTACGTCCTCAAGCTTGACGTTGGAAGCCTCATCCCCGAACACAAGTCCACCTGTTGCTATTGCGATGTCATGTAATGTGTTCTTGCGATTGTCTCCAAATCCAGGAGCTTTCACTGCTGCCACCTGAAGACCAATCTTTAACCTGCCAAAAGCATACCAATCAATCAATTCAGGACTATATGTGAAAGGAGTTTTAGAGGTGCTCAGAGCTGGAGAGATTACTCACCTGTTGACAACCAGAGTGGAAAGGGCCTCACCATCTACATCTTCAGCAATAATGAGCAATGGCCGGCGTTGCTGGTTAGCCAGCTCCAATGCAGGAATGATCTGCTGTATACTGGAAATCTTCTTTTCACTCAACAGGATGAAGCAGTCCTGGAATTCCACCTTTGCTCCTGCATACAATTTAACCATCCCAGTCAAACTTTCATTCTTGCCCTGGGCCTTAAAGCACAGTGACTTCATGTCCCAGTATAGTTCCAGTTCACTTCCAATTGTAAATACAAGCAAACTATATCCAGTCAACTCATTGGCATTGATATTCAGTTGCTTGGGTATCACATTTTCACAATTTGAGAAATTGTTACTTTATAGATACCATGATTCACAAAAACTATCAACAGAAGGAAATGATTTTCAAATTATCCAGTCAGTCTATGAGACTATCTTATAAGCCAATGCATTAGGTGAAACGAACTAAACTGCCCCTGTTCAAGTTCCAGTTACCAAACTGGCAAAACAGGAAAGCGAGTATAAAACAGGAAGTTCCCTGGGAAGGAACTCCCTTTTACAAAGCATGGAAATAAACTGAAATAACAAAGCTGTCCACCAGGTATTGATTTCACACAATATCAGTTTCAGTTATTGGATCTCAATAAACTGGTCAAAAAGTACAGTTTATATTTAGTTTTAAAAAATCCTGAAAACTGGACTAACCAGGGACTGAAACCAAACCAAAACAACATGAAATCACTGTAACTTCCAGTACTCACCCTTTGTTGTGTTAATGAAATACGGGGAGATGTATCCCCTATCAAATTTCATTCCTTCAATAGTTTCCAATTCATCTTGAAGCGTCTTCCCATCTTTCACAGTTATCACTCCATCCTCACCTACCTGAAAAGCCCATTACATAAAAATCTGCAAATTCATAGAGATCTGGAGGAGACAGAGTAGAAAGCTATGCTGACCTTCTTCATGGCTTCCGAAATGAGATTCCCAATGTTAGTGTCACCATTGGCTGAAATGGTTGCAACCTGAGCAATCTCTTCTGGGGTTGTCACTGGTTTGGACATACTCTTCAACTTGGCCACTACCTGGTCTACTGCCATCATTACCCCTTCAAGATCAAAGCACAAAAGATGCATCAGTGACACGAGATATTTTTAAAATTACAAACTAAGTAAAAAATTACAGACCCCTGCGAATCTCAATAGGGTTGGCACCCTTGATGATCTTCTCAAAGCCCTCTTTTGCGATGGAACGTGCAAGGACTGTAGCAGTGGTAGTTCCATCTCCTGCTTCCTCATTTGTGTTGTTGGCAACATCTTGAACTAGCCTAGCTCCAATATTCTGGAACTTGTCCTTCAATTCCACTCCTTTGGCAACTGTGACTCCATCTTTTGTGATCTTAGGAGACCCCCAGCTCTGTTCCAATATTACATTCCTCCCCTGAAGAAGAAAAGAAGTATTGGCACTCTTCCATTATGACAAATGGAACCTATAATCATCATCATCATGGACTTGCTTTGGGTCCCAGAGTGACAGCAACAGCATCTGCTAAGACGTCAACACCCTGTAACATGAGCGCTCGTACTTCTGAACCAAATCGGACATCCTTAGCAAAACTCCTGAATCCAAATGGATTTGAGTGGGGCTTTAGGCCCAACTGCCTCAGAGCAGTATGTTTCAGGGCAGTAGGAAGGCCTCGCACAACCCTATACATGCTGAACTGTGAAATATCAGTTACTTACACCTGCAAGAGTGTAGAAATCAAACCACATCACAGCAAGCCTTCACTGTTTTTCCCCGAGGTTGACATTCATTGGAGCACCCCAAATTTTCATTTCACTTCGAAATTAGATCCAAAATACATTTACAGATGTAGTGCATTTGTAAAAATATTTCGGTCTAATTTCGTAATATCCTAATATCGTATGAATTCTAACACTTCATGGTACATACGGGGGTGAGGGAAAAACCCAGGAAGTAGCTATATTAGGCTTATGAAGCTTTTGTTAAAGGCTTTACGCATGCATTTGCAAATCACTTTTGGTCGTTGTGGCGTCAAGTCCAGACTGACTCGAGCACGTAGCCCTTCAAGCAACGTGGTCTGCAAGATTCCGCGAATCGGAAACAAAACTGCTGGTAAGATGATGGCCCTTTGCTTCCTGATGAGAGCATTGCCTAGCACACTAATGTGGTACATGTGAAAGCACAGAAGTGAAGCATGCCTTTGCTGTGGAAAGGAAGCGGGTATTTATACGCCATGCCGATTCACTGTGCTCAAAATATAGTTCCTTGGAAATCCTTTTCCTTTGCTGTTCGGGATAAGCAAAAGAAATCACCGTCCAGTAAAAGAAAAATTATCAGGTTTAGGCAAGGAGGATATGTCCGAATGAGGTAGTGGAGAAAGGAGGGAATGACCATCTGATGCAACGCTCCTTGTGTGCCACACGTGAAAGACCAGAGATTTCTAGAAGATTCTCTCAGTCTACATGTCTGCCTTCTGTCGGCAGCTTCAACCGCTCACGTGTTTTGTCTCCCTGGAGCTCTCTTCTCAATCCTAAGGCTAACTTCTACGGTTTCCAACAATGGTAAGTAGCACTTTGAGAGGCCATACAAAATATTCGTTCTCCAACGTCATGTCTAGGCCTAAGGTTTAAGATTTGAGATTTGGATCAGAATGCCAAGAGGCTTGTCAGCCCGATTTGCCATCCCTACATTGATTTGCGAATGATTCATGCCTTCTTTTAATTTGTGCATTATGCATGTTTACTTCTATGGTGCATTGTAGTGGATGAGACAAAATCAGGATGGTACAGAACATCACATGAACAAAGTGGAAAGATAGTAAAAGAAAAGAAAATGGGGTATTTCTTTATGGCTCTACAGAGCTTTCCTGAGGAATTTATTTGCAAGTCACTGTAGTCAGGTCAAATACTCATCATTGTGTCTTCCTTCACCCCAAGATAGGCTGTCTCCAAAAATTTTGGAGGGTGCATGTTAGTCACCTGCTTAGTGTCCAGTAACAGATATATTGCTTCCTTTTGTTTATTCAGGCATGTAACCTTTTAGAGTTAAATATGCTAACAGAAGGGGTAGGGATGACATTTTACTGGGTGTCTCAAAATTCCAGACTCTGGCAGATTTCTCAACTTACCTTTATTTCATTAAATTGCATGCCATGAAGTTGCATACACATATCAATTCTGTCATGTCACCACTTCTGAATATTGCTTAGTATCTCCATACTAATATTTGGCAATTCTGAATGTTCTTCAGCTTGTCAATATTGTGTGGTTGTGAGAGCCACTGATTTTAGATGTCCCCAAAGTAAAAAGTCCAATGGGGTGAGATCCAGACCATTTCTTGATTTCTTCAATCATCTGAAATTGAAAGAAAGTTTTAATGAACCCCAAATACCTATTTGGACTTTTGAGACACCCTGTACTACCAAACAAATGTTTCGAGCATCATGCCTTTATTGTCTTTTTGTTACTCTCCTACTTTATTTTCCTCTGAATATTTCCCTTCTGTGTAATTTTCCATGCATCATGGTTTCCCCACATTTCTCTTCACAAATAGAACATTAAGATATATCTTCATATTTAGAGTTACCATATTTTGGACAGCCAAAAAAAGGATTCCTTCTGCTTGGAAGGAAATTTGACAGTGAAAAAGTATTGACTGTATTAACTTC
Organism: Darwinula stevensoni; assembly: GCA_905338385.1. NCBI lineage: Eukaryota > Metazoa > Arthropoda > Ostracoda > Podocopida > Darwinulidae > Darwinula > Darwinula stevensoni. The sequence continues at coordinate 50,495 of CAJPEV010000128.1, forward strand.
TGATAACATAATGTTATCAGAAGTCAATACAGTCAATACTTATATATTCTGTATAATGTTAAACTCATTCCCTGTATGGATGAGCTCTCAAGAGATATCTCTTAAAATTAACTAATCCTATCCCAACCCTTCATATGGGTAGATCTGATGCTTTGCTTGGACTTAAGCTAATGTGGTGGATTTTTTAGGCAGGAGCACTTAAGAGGTTTATGCCACTGTTTGATCGAGTGCTGGTAGAGAAGGCTGCAGCAGAGGTCACAACCAAGGGTGGAATCATGATCCCTGAAAAGGCATTGGGTAAGGTACTCCAAGGCACTGTGGTAGCTGTTGGACCTGGTGCACGTTCAGAGGTGAGTTCACAAGGACTTTGCTGAAGTCTATTCCTAAGAAAATAGCCCTAGGCTTTATCAAGACCCTAATTGACACAACTACTATGAGCCAGTACACTGTAGGCTCAGAGAAGTTTTGGGTGCTCATTTGTCCCTGGTTGACAATCTGAATTACTGCAAGTGCACATGCAGTGACTAGAGTGGAAAAGGCAGTATGACAGGGCGTGCTTATATTTTCAAACTGTCGTGGCCATTCAGTGGTCAAATCAAACATTCTTTCAATCGTGGTAGCTTTCTTGATCTCATTGAATGTAGCTCCATGACTAAATGTGAATCCTACCAGGAGCACACTGTACCATTTATTCCTACCCAAGTGAGGAGACTGTACATCTTACATTTTTCAATTTCTCAAGGATATATTGAATTTTGTTTAATTATACTTTTACTGAAGATATTAGTCTTAACTGAATATCAGTCTAGAAGCCTAGAATCTGCTAGACATAAAAACAAATTTTGGTGAGCAATGCCCTTATATGATATTCTGGATATTGCATTCTTCAAATTACCTGTAGCAGAGTGGGGCATTACATGTAATTAATGGTAAACTACCCCTAGCCTACCAGTGCTTAACCATTAAATTTCTAGTGCTCCTACTGGTCAGCAGTGAGCAATATGGTTTTTTTCTTGACCAGAAGTCAAAGGTTGATTGCCAACATAAGAATGTCATTCTGAATTCTGAGAAGAGATCAGCTATTAGAAACCTAGGGTGGAAAAACCAATTACCAGTGATGGAAAAAATGTATTATTGACCCTGGCATAGAAAAAGGGATGGTATGGTTGGAATTTTTTATACTTATGAATGAAAGATTCTCAATTAAAATGAAGATTTTTTAATGTTCAGGAAATGTGCCAACTGCCATCTGCTCTTTCATTAGATGGATTGTGTCTGCTGTATTCTGCAATGCTTTGAAGTGGCCCAGTTCTTCCTTTGCCTTAGAGTATTTAATTTCAGATATTATTGGAAAGGTAATGAAATTTGGGCACCACTTTTTGAAGCATACCTAATAATTCAGTGGCACTGGACAGGGAAGAGGAAGGATCTGACCCTAGTAATAAAGTCACTTCTTAATTCAATGTATTATGTCATTTCAAGCATTTATACAGTCAGGCCACTCGTTAGGCTGATACTTAATGGAAAAATGACATTTTAGCATGCAATCATGCAATTGGTGACAAATGCACTTTTTTCCTTCATGGTTTTAAAAGCCATCACATTTACAAGGTTGAGATGATAAAAAAAAGAGCATTCTGAATTATTTCTTGCATTAGCACTCTTCTTGCTATAACTGCATGTGCATCATGGAGGAGTAGTAATCACATGTGGACTGGATTCATTTCTTGAGAAACCTTATAATGAAAGAAGCCAAATTAATTTTTTGCTTTCTGACCTTGCTTGATGTCATAAAAATGTAAGCTTTTGTACCGGATGTGCCAATAAAATATTAGGAATTATAAGTTGTAATATCTAACTAACAAATTACATCAGGAAGTTATATCAGGCACAGTGAGAAAGAGTACAGTCAGCAGTTTATTTTCAGCACATTGTTTTTTTTTTCTCCTGATATGTTCAATGTGGTCACAGCAGCAATTAAGACATGCATTTACTAGTAGTGTGAAGTTTTCGATCACTTGGAAACGTGTCTCTGGTGGGATGGATCGCATGACAATCTCCATGGCCCTCTTCAAGTCAAGCAAGGTTTTTTACTATTCTCTGTACTTTTCTCTTGAGGTCAGGAGTGAAGACTCACATGATCTCTGCATGCCTGGAGATGACTCAATGAACATTTCTTATGACAGTTTCATGGCCACATTCACTTTGTGGGGCATAGCATCGTCTTGTTTGTGCCAGACTGTGACAGTGTCAGAAACTCCATGGTTTCAGCAAGACAACACTATGCCCCACAAAGTGAATGAGACTGTGAAGTTGTTTCAAGAAATGTTCAGTGAGTCATCTCAAGGCATGCAGAGATCACATGAGTCCCTCACTCCCCTGACCTCAAACCATAACATTTTTTCCTGTGGGGCTATGCAAAGGACAATGTGTACAGAGAATAGCAAAAAACATTGCCTGACTTCAAGAGGGCAGTGGAGATTGTCATGCGATACATCCCACCAGAGACGCGTTTCCGAGTGATCAAGAACTTTGCACAGTGAATAAATGCTTGTCTCAATTGCTGCTGTGTCCACATTGAACATGTCAGCAGGAAAAAAAAAAAACCAGTGCTGAAAATAAACTCCTGACTGTGCTCTTTCTTACTATGACTGACATAACTTTGTGCTGTATTTTGTTACTTATTACAACTTATCCCTTATATTTTATTGGCCCTCCCTCCCTCCATAAATAGGATGGAAGTTGCAAATTCAGCCTAAGGTATTGTCTGACTTGTGCTTAAGGCTTGAGCTTGTGCTCTTTGGTGATGCTGCTCAGCTTTTATTTATTTATCAAATGTGTTGTCAGTATTTCTGGCATGTGGTTGTTTCAACTTGAAAGCACATATCAATTCAAAGTATGTGGGCAGCTAAGATCCTATCTGCCTGAATAACCCAATCCTGGCTGTTATTTGGGTACTTTTTACATATATATTTTTAAATCAGTTCTTGTGACTTGGTTGGTTTTAAAACTCACTGTGGGTTTAACAGGGCTAAATTCAGCTGCTCTCCCTTTCTGTCTTGTGCTTCCCCTCCCCCAGTTGTGGACCCTCTGTGAACAATATAGTTCCCTCCCCTTAATCCTGCTTCATGGTCCATTGAAGCCAGATATTCTCACATGTAACCATTGAAAGTCCTGAAGGATAGAGCAGCAGAATCAGGAGTAGATTCTTTGTATTTAATTTTCTGGGTCCTATGAAACCTGAGGTAAAAACTTATCCATTTGGGTAGGCTATGGTGTAAACTTGTGAAGCCCAATACTCTGATAGTAACTAGGCAAAGTATTTTGAAGAGATTCTTTGGGAATGAAGAGATGAAATAAAGTCAAACATATGACCATCCAGATTCTGGTAGATTCCAGATTCATTGAGTGGTCCATGTCTACAAACTCCCTCAATTTTCACTCATATGTGAAAGAGTAATCAGAGGGATGCACTTTGGCAACCTACATAAACTGTAACATGGATATAACAACATCCAGTGGTTATGGAAAAACTAAAAAAAATTCTAACACCCACACCCTCATGCCTTAATACTGCAGTATGAAACTTATTGTCCTTCCAGAATGCACACAGAAGATATAGGTAACTGAAATTGAAATGATGAGAAATTTAATAGAGAAGTTCAGGAATATTAGTTAGTGCTTTCAAGGATGCAAAAAAGTTCAAATAAAAATAAAATTTGCCCCTTAAAAATTGGACAGTAACTTCAGTAGTTTTGGCTAATAAAATTTCAACTGTCTCTGTTCTTGTAGAGAAACTGAATAGGATTTACTTAATATCCTTCTCATAAGATACCTGAGCCCCCCCCCCCCCCCAAGACAAAGCATTGTTTTTATAATAAATTCTTTGCTTTCAGAAAGGAGAGGTGATTCCTCTAAGTGTACATGTTGGAGATCAAGTTCTTCTTCCTGAATATGGTGGCACAAAGGTCAACCTTGATGACAAAGATTATTTCCTCTTTCGGGATACAGATTTGCTTGGAAAGTTTTCCTGACTGATGCATGCAACAAGGATCTCAGCAGTTGACATAGTGTAGAAGTGTGGGTTCACCAGTGCTACTTTTTTTCCACAAAATTTTTTTTGGTAGAATAAATATCCCACAACAAATGGAAAATGGCAAGATCTGTATTTTTTCCTTTATGGGCCTAGGTCTAAACACCATAACCACGAAGAATGAGTATCAATAGTCAGATCTGAGCTAACAGCATGGGAGAAAATCACACACAATCTATTGTGTCAACGATCATGTAAAGAACCTCCATGGTAACTGGTACAGAATACTTGAGGTTCCAGTTGACTTTGGCCAAGAACATTCAGAGACAAATAGAGAAAGGTCTTCATCCATCATAAGTGAGAGGGAGGGGATGATTTAGCCAGCCTTGGGCCTATCACCCACAAGTGACAGAAGTTTCTTTGTTGAGAAGGATTTGGGCCTTTCAATGGGTTGCCCTAGTGCACGATCCCAGATCAAAGATGCCATCACACCCAGAGCTCGAGACACGCCAAACAGGACAGTGTAAAACTGCATTTCCTTCATGCCAAAATGCTTGAAAGATGGGAAGAGATACAGGGAATGATAATCTAGAACTGGGAAAAGTAACAGATACTACAAACAAGAAATGCTCTCACTTGCAGGAGAACACCTGAGTGGGCATCCACATTGGGCCAAGGATTTGCCACTTTCCCTGTCTCTTGAAGTATTCCTGGAACCACCTCATATAGTTGAGACACCAACTGAATGTCAAGAGTAAAAACTGTTAAAATATGCAGTGACTACATGTTAAACTTATTTGAGCCAAATCAAGAATCCCAGAGACAGTGAACTGTTGAAAAGTAGTAGGCAAGACAGACCCATAATCAGAACCCTGCAAGTCAGGCCCCAGAAGAGAATTTCTGCAAATGATGTTCCATGGGAAACTGAAACCATGGGAAACTCGGGGGCCTGTTCCACATATGTAAAAGTTACAAGTACTTGCAAGGGTCACATCTTCTCATTCAACTCTTCCAACTGTGTCCTGCTGACCAATACATAACCCTTATAAATACTTTTAAATCTTTGCAGAACAGGCCCCTGGGATCATAAAAACTCCAATGAAAACTTCACCTCTGTTGAAAAATGGAAGAGGAGAACCAGTGATGAGGACAAGGAAAGCATGTAATTTCTCAGGAGTTACAATACAATACACCACTGTGATGTAATATAATCTTGCAGAGGGAGAATTCCATGACTTTATACACTCAAGGACTTGGCACATACTGCTTTGATCATGGGACAGACCCATTCATATTTCCTTCATTGTCATGTCAAGAATCCTGCCAAATATTACTGATGTAGGCCAATTCAGACAAAAAGCTTTCCAGTGACATCTGCAATGGCAGCAAAAATTATAAACAATGGGAGAGAAAACAATATATTTCCACTCAACAAGCATAGGTGTTTCTATTATTCCATGAGATGCTTTTGCCAATAATTAGGCAATAGACAATGAAAAGTCTTAAAGAGGAAGTCAAAATTAGGAACTAAAAAAAAAATGTGGATGAGACACCAAGACTTGGTCTTTTTTATTTTATTTTCCATCATCTGACTCACTTGGAAAGTTTTTTCCAAGCAAATTCCAGATAAACCACGTTGCAAACATTTTACACTGCTAAAGTATTTATGTTTAAGATAGTACAACTATGAAAATTTTGAACGTAGCATACCTTGAAAAGTTTATCATCAGGCAAGTGCTTGAGAGCAAATTCCCTTTGACATGTGTAACGAGGGTCTGTCTTACGAAGAACAGCATGTCCATAACCAGGGATCACCTGCCCAGACTTCAACATCTTCCAAACGAAATCCTTCAGCTGGGCATTTGTTACTGGGAGCCCAATTTCATCCTGGACTTTTTTCAAGAAGACGAGGACCTAGAATTGTTCAAAAACACACTTTCATTCCCACTGTGCTCTTCACATCCCCTAAACCTAAAAAATTACTTACTTCTTGGTTGGCAAGCCCATGCAGGGGCCCAGCAAGTCCATTCATCCCAGCAGCAAATGAGAGATACGGATCAGAGAGTGCAGATCCAACTAGGTGAGTTGCATGGGCACTCACATTCCCACCTTCATGATCACTATCATCATACAACACCCAAGCCATCATTATCATTGATACATGTGGCTTGGTCAATTCTCAGGAGATGAGAACATGGAAAGAATACATACGCATGAATGGTGAGATACATCCGCATGCACTCAGTGAAAAGAGGATCATCATAGCCCAACATGGATGTGAAGTTGTGGGACCAGTCCTTATTAGGATCAATGGCACCAATGCTTGTCCCATCCCGATACAAATTGCGGTATATGGTTGCTCCAATGGTTGGCAGCTTTGCAATCAAGTTCATGGAATCCTCCAGTACATACTACAAATAGCATGGGACAAAGAGAAACTTCCATAAATTTTCACTTGTTAACATATCCTTGTAAGCAAGGGTTCCATTTATGATGTAATGATGAGGAATTACTCACCTCCCAGTACTTGCTTTTGTGTACACCTTCAGAATAGGCCTTACGAAAGACACTCTCAGAATTGAGAGCTGTAATGGCAGCACTGAATTGGGACATGGGATGTAAATTTGTTGGGAAGTTGTTTAACATGCTGACAACATGAGAAGGGAGATGTGCTCTCTCTGCCCAATCCTTTGAGATCGACTCTACCTGGAAACAAGAAGGAATTCTTCCTTCAATCATAATGAAAATGAAAATGTACTTCTCCAGAAAAACCAGGGGTGAATTTTTTGGTTCTACTTTAATTGCTCAGTTAAATAAATGCATGCAAAAACTACCCCTCAAGAGCTCCTCTCTCTGAGAAGTACATACATTTTATTCACATATCTGAAAATAAAGGTCAACTACATAAGCCTCAATTGTATCAATATAACTGCTGTTCTTCCATTTCAAGACAATGCAGAAATACCATAACTGGCAGTCATAAGTCCACTGTCCCATCCCAAACGCCATCCAAACTAGAATGAGGTCAGTTAGCAGATTTAATGATTTTCTGAATTATCAAGAAAATTCAGTTTTTTTCTTCAGCATGAATGCTATGCTATGATGCCATGAATGTTAAAATAAAAAAGCTGAAGGATTCCATTACTTTTTTTTGGAACAGTTGTACATAGGATGTAGATCTGGGGAATAGGAATCATTTTTGTCATTCCTGTAAGCTTTACCTCTTATAATTTTTTTGTATGGATCAGGACCACATGAAATGAATGGATATTTAGGCAACTCAGTGGCAGTATTAGTATGCTACACAATAATCAGAATAACATTCTTTTAGATCAGGGGCTTTATTCTAGAGAGTCACCAGGGATGAGACCTAAGAAGCAGGAACAATGACCACTCAGATGTATTAATTCAAAAAAGTTTTTTTTTTCTGCTGAAGTAAAAATGAACGCTGGATGGAGAAAGATGCAAATATTGGACTGGAATTGATCAACTGACCTGCCCTTGGGTTGGAAGATCTCCAGTGACCAAAAGCCAAAAGAGCCCCTCTGGAAGTGGCTCTTCACCATTAGGTTGCTTTTTGGGAAGTTTCTTCTGGCATTCTGGAATGGAAAGTCCTCTGAAGCGAATGCCTTCCTCAGGATCCAGCACTGAAGTCTCTGTGACAAGTCCTTTTATCCCTCTCATTCCACCATACATCTAAGCACAGAATATTGTCATGAACTTGATGAACAAAACAGACAAATTAATTTCATTCACTGTGCTTTAAACAATAATAACAAAAACCTGATCACATTTCCAAACTCCTTACTTCAGAAAAGAGATATGCTTTTTTTTTTAAACTTATATGTAATCCTATGACCCCTGCGGTAAGTGTTTGGAGGAGAAAGATATGTAATAGGTAATTGTACAATGTGTGATCTACAGGACAATTTTTGCTCCATCCTTTATTGGTTGTTATTATACAATGCATGCAGTGTGCCAATGACTCAAGGACATTTTGAAAAACACATTTTCCCAGTTACCAGACTAGATCCACCGCTACAATAAATGTCATTGGGACACATTCAACTCTAATTTTTTAGAATCACTGCAATAGGCCTACATGCTTTGGATCCATCCAAATGGGCAAAACAGATGCTTTTAATTAGACAAGGCACATGAAGAAAAAAGAACCTTACCATGTCAATAGTAACCTCGCCAATAACAGTTTTTCCATGCTTTGCCCGAAACTCCTTAACGATCTTTGCCTGTTCAGGGATCTTCTTAGCCAAAATTTCTTTGAGATTGCTGTGAGAGTCTGCAATATGTCGCGATATGATCGTGGCTGTGGCAGCAGTGACCACTTTCTGCAAAAGAGATGAGGTGAAGATGTTACCAATTTCAACAACTATAAACCAAGCCTGTGACCATCAAAGAGGATGGAATTCAAAAAGCTAATTCTTCAGAAGCAACTACAGGGTCCACCAAAAGAAGTAAAAGGATTTAATGTGTTTTTATATTGGAACAACTTATATTTAAATTTTTTTGTTTCAGGTGATCTTCTAAGATTCAATCATAAACCAATGGACAACTCAGCAGTGCTCAGCTATTGTTCAGCTTTATTTAAAAAAATGGGTGCTCCATAATCAGAGCTCAAAGAGCATAAAGAAGGTAATTTAATGTTAATGTTGCTCCATCTGAGCATGTGATGCATGAATGTGTGTCCAGATTTCAGATTGTGGGATGATTTACAACTTCTCAAGGCTGTTATTGCAGCAATTAGACCAAAAGTACATATAGTTTCAACAAGATAGGGCTAACTGTCATACAGCTAAAGTAGCCGTGGTAATTTTGCATGGATTGTTTCCCAACAAGATTAATATCTCCTCATGGGGACATAAATTGGCTTGCAAGATCCCCAATCTTTCTGCTGCAGGTTTCTTTTTGTGGGGCTACTTAAAAGAAAGAGTTTACATCAACAAACCACAAACACTACAGGATTTGAAGAACAACATACACCAGAAAAAAACATTACTCATGAAACTTTGACCAGTGTACTGAAAAGTGTTATTTTTAGAGTACGTCAATGAGTTCAATGGTTCATGGTTCACGTAGGACATTTTTTCCATATCTAATTTACATGAAATCTAACAGAGTACCTGATTTTGAATTTATGTAACATTTTGATTGCAATAAAAGTCATTTTATGTTATTCCAGATTAAAATACCTTTATTCCTTTGGGGAGACCCTGTACCTACAACTCTTCCATTCACTTTGAGCTTTCCCATTATGCAACAGTGATTTCTCAAAAATATATTTATCTCCAGGCTGGTTTCAATTATTTGATGTCTCTATTCTTAAAAAACTGAAACAAACAGTTCAATAGGGGTTACTCATAACAACCAATTCTAGAAAGCACAAGTTGCCTCAACTTTATGTCATATAAATCCTGAAGGTGTTATGTAGCAGCTGCCAGTTTTGTAATAAAAATTTTATCCTTTTTTGAACAATGGCTCTGGCACTCACACCATTCCATCACAAACTTAGGACTGATCATCAGGCCCAATCACAAAAATACGAAGTGGATGAATGACCCCATTGCGAAAATAGAATATTTTCTGAGGTACCACAAATTAGGGATTGACATTAATGACTTGTTGATAAGTCAACGGATGGATTTCACTTTAAGATCAGCAAAACCAAAGCCTTCCACAAAGCAAAAGAAGGATGTGTATGTTTGCTTTGTGGGGAGTCAGCCAACACATATCATCTACTCTCCTGTAATAAAAACACAATGTCACTGACCAAATGGGCAACGATGGAATAGAGGAAAAGCTTCTGTGATATATTCTGTATTTACCAAATTGACAAAAACGCCATGCTATGGTGCAATAAAGTTTTGATTGATTGACGTTAATGGCTTGAAACGCAATTCAGTTTTTGGCAAATGTAGAGACTATTCTAAGAAAAAGAACTTCTAACATTCTGTGGGGAGCTCATTTTTTATTGTGAATACCTGTAATATGTAGCTTACAGGCCACAAGCATCCAAATACAATTCCCACTTTGCAGTCCTACTCCCACCTGTCCCCTTCTCAGAATGGATTATAATTGAAAGTAAAACAAAAAGCAAAACATTCAAGATACACATTTTAAGGCATTGTCTAGGCATAGGCCTAATATGAAGGTAGATGGAAAATAAAAACATATAATCATGGGAGGTGGAAGGAAGATGGGGCAGAAATAACATACTTAGGGGGGGAAAAGTTAGTCCAACACATCAGTATAGGTACTAGAGCAGAGAGCATGCATATAGTGAAGTATGGAAGTAAAACCTGAATATCTATAACAAATACATGTCAGCCTCAAATAATAATTAAAATATTGAGATGTATTTGACAGGTTTTCATTTCAAACTCACTTGATGATTGAGAAGAACCACTCGAAGAGCAGGCTGGGTGAGATTAAATGCCATTTCAAATAAATCTGGATGAATCTGCAAGAGGGCTCTTTCAGAAGTAATGTGGACCTAAGCCAGTCTAGCTAGGCCTGCAAGTGAAGAGATCAAGGTGAAAGATAGAATTTAAAAAAATTAGATTATCTCCACTTTCATGAGACACATAATAGCAAAGTGTGTACTACTTCAAGGTCATTCCATAGCAAACAGCCCATTGACTTTGATTTAACCTTTCCAAATATGAACAAAAAACCTGTGAGGTCCCTTGTTCTTCAGTTCTTCTGTGCTCTACATACAACCTTTTTGTCATTGTGGACTAGGGACTCAATGGCTGTCCAGTACTTGAATAATTGACTGATATTTTTCAACTGGTCAGTTCAAATTATCAGTATGATACATCTTCCCAGTCTCTGAGATGGATATATTGAAGGTGCCTCCCAGTCTAGGGAAAAGGAGGTTTTTTGTCAGAAAAAGCCATATGCCAATGTGTCGATACTGGGCACATGAAGATGTGACTCGGTATAACTGGGCGAGTCATGACTCAGGGCATGCTTCACTCTTTTAACAACCTTCTGAACACATTCAATCTTTTTTTCCAATAGGCAGCACACAGATTCAAGTGTAATTTAAATGCTATTGTGAGTAGCACCCCTAACAAATGTAACTGAAATCTGAAAATGATGAAATTGTATAGAAAGGTTTTCAAGCTGCAATTCTGCAATTGCCACACTGGGGTCAGCATTTAAGCCTCTTGATGTGGTTCATCTTGGCACAACATAAGTATTTGGTGTCCATAGGACAGTTTATAGTTTGAGGCTTAAGTTCCAAGCAAATGTCGAAAAACCTTTCATGATTTGCTTCAGATATGAGAGCTTCTATAAACACCACACTGGCTGCAGGAATAATGGCATGTCAACATCAGGAAGGAACCTTGGCTCAGAATACTATAGCAGAAATTTTTGTGAAAAAAAACTGCCATCAGACACTTTCAAACAACACTTTCGCATGAAGAAGTACTTTTGAGATAAATTAGACACTATAATGTCAATGCAATTTGGGTTGCATTGGCATTATAATCTCAACCACTGGTACGTACCCAGATCCCACCTGGATCTGGATACGTACTTTTGCTGCTGGACACCTTCCTTAGTAGTTGCTATGCTCACAGATTTGACACAACAGGAATGACCTGATCTTTGAGACCAGGTCAGCACATAACTCAGGTCAGGTTTCTGCAGCATTACCCAATGCATTCAATGCTTTGCACCAAGTCCCAAGTCATAGCCAAGGTCACAAATTATTATATGCACTATACACATCTATATGACTGTTGGCCAGCTGAAGGGCTGAAACTCCACCTATTGGTACAGGAGCAACAGGTCTCACTAGAACAAATAGTTGCAAGAGGAATGGTCACAAAAGCTAACAATCTGACTGTAGAATGAATAGGTAGTTGTCCAACAGTAGGAAGAGTACCTGCAGAAGCCAAATGCCAGACAGCCAGCCACTTCTGTCAAATAAGAAATGAAAACAAGATAGCAAGATAACAAGAGGAAAAGATAGCCCATCTTGGTAGGAAGATGAACAAGGTAAATAAGCATAGCCAGATGAGATTCATACAGTCACCTAGGGTTAGTTCTCACATTTACTTTCCATACCCTTAACCCCTTGAACATGTGACACACTAGTATGCATCATGGAAAAACCATGCTACTGATGCCCATGATACTTACTGGTTGCTCACTGTGAGTGCTAACAGGGAGAAAAGTATCATGAGAGGAAGTAAAAGCAGGGGTAGTTGCATTTAAGAGAACTAACAGAGAAAAAAAAGGATATGACAGGCATGAAGTTGATAAATACCTCGTGTGTTCAAGGGGTTAACGGTGAATTTTTTATGGTCATCCCTGCAATAACAATCTTTCTAACACAGACATAATACTTCCCTTATTGAAATTTTGCTATTGAAGGCCTGGGTGAAGAAGACTTGAGCTTAAATACATGGCACTCACAAAACATACAACCATCCTGGTGTACATTGGGGGTGACCAAATTTTTTTCAGGAAAAAACCAGAACATTTTCAGTTCAGTTCAGCTTATTTGGCATGTAAAAAGTGGTATACACTATCACAGCACACTATCACAGGGAGATAAAGAACACATAGGGAACAAACCACAACAGAAGGAAATAAAGCAAAAAAGGAAACAAAAATAAAACAGAGGGGGAAAAACAAGATAGAGGAAAATGAAACAAAATAGATATGGCAATGCACTTGGGGGAGAGAGCATAATGGATCATAAATATAAAAATATAGGGAGCACTATCGATTAGGGATGATTCACATACATCCAAGGGAAGAAACAATTAAGTTAGGTCAGAAAGGATTTCTGAAGAAAATGTTTAAAGAGTTTTTTTGCTGTTGCAATATTTGGGGTTGTTCCAACAACTGCATTTTTTAAATTTGGTCTGGAAGTTCACTCCATAGTCTTCCAATGCCTGGATAAAACGTTCTGGTACAGTTAACCAAACGCTTTCAGTTAACTGAGCGCAAGTAGTCACCTGAGTGACTGTGATCACGTACAGTCACTTGGCTTGCGTACAGTCACCAGATAAGTTAAGCGCCTACCCCCAAACGAAATTGCACTCCAATTTTTCCAGATTAATTCAACTAGAAACATCCTCCATTGATTGGGATTCCTTTTATATATAATACACACCACCCCCACCCGAACCTAACCTAATCTGGCCTAACTTAAGGAGCAATACAATATCCCTAGGGGGTACAGTCACCTGGGCAACGCTACGCACTACGTGCGGTTAACTGTGTCCGATGGGCAACTGTAAGCGGAGTATCAATATCAATGGAGCGGTCATTGATCGTAGAGATTACTCTCTCTTATGGTCGCAAGGCCTGGGTCACAGTGGACCCCACTCACCGGATTTAGGCCTACGTCTAGCGACCTGACCTAGGCTAAGCCAACAAGGACTCGACTTGGTGACCTTGACTAAATCGGGGTCTCATACACACACACACACACACACACACACACACACACACACACACACATATCCATATAGAGGTGTTAGTTGTCACACATGTCGAATGCTTTCACAGATACTCCAACACCCGTTCACGACACTACGCATGGATGTCAGAATCAACTGAAAAAACATCGGACTCGGAGAAACACTACAGTAAATGCAAGAGAAACCCGCAGATAACTCCAATGTCACACCTCTTGCGAAGACCGACCCGACTTGCGGACTGCGGTACGGACGTTGCGGGCCTGCTACGTGGGCCTCGAGCGGCAAGGCCTTTTCTGCAATGGGGTAACTCGTGACTAGAGTCACGGAAGAAAAATGCCAAGAAAAGTTCAAGAGGGGAGGGGGGGAATTTCTCTAAAATTCACCAGGCTTCAAGTCTTCTTCAATTTATATACGCCCCTCCACTTTTTATTTTAATACGTCCCAGCACCTCATCTTGCCTAGGGTGACCACCTTTTTCTTTAAGCAGGAATGGCAACCCTGCGGAATCCCCATATATTGACTCCGAGCAGCTAAGTGAGACATCTGGTGGTGAGGAACGGAGCTAACATATTTGGGGGTGGGCGATGAATTAGAATATGTGGCCTAGCTAGACCACATGTTGGTCCCCTCGCGAATTATAGCTGATTCCAACAGAGATTTAAAGGTGAAGCCCTACTCCAAAAAAAAGCCATCAGTCTGAACGTGACGTGCTTATGGATGGAAGACATATCTACCCTAGTAGCATATAACATTGAATCAATGCTGTTTCAATGTTATACAGTATGCTACTAGGGTAGTAATCTTACTACAAAAATTTTTGTGGATTGATTATATAGGCAGAGCCGCTCAGAGGTTTCCAGAGGCCCTTTGGAAGTCCCCATGGGCCCCTAAATACGCGAGGCCCGAGGTAGATGTTCTCCGATTCCCCCCCTGTTTTATTTTTGTTTCCTTTTTTGCTTTATTTCCTTAGCCCCCCCCCCCCCCCCCCCCCCCCCCCTCTGGACGGCCGTGGATATAGGAGGGATGATGATGTAATTTTGTGAATGCCATCTATATAATTAAGACCTACGTTTGTTCGTCCCGCTGTCTGTCCGGAGGCCTACACGGGCCGATTTTTCCGAACCTGGTCCGAGACTTTGCCACGCCCAACCAGAATCCCGAGTGCCAACTGAGCTACGAGCCCGATCCACGTGTCGAGTCGGTCCAATCGAATTTATTCGCCTCTCGTGTAGAGCTCAAGCTCTTTAAGGTCTCTGATGTTGAAAGGCATCATTGACTTTCCATTCTATATCCTTGACTGTTCCAAATCCGAACTGTGATTCTCATTTGAATACTATTAGACGGAACTCACTGAATGTGTACACAAGCAATTCGTGGTCCCTTAATAAAGGAACGCATTCCCCAGTGTTAATCTAAAGCTGTCTCAAAAATCGAAAATCGAAAAATGTACTCTCTGGAATGGTATAAACGGAAATTGGGCGTCTCTGATGGCAAGAAGCATTCTACATTCTGATACCTGAGAGTTCCGAATTCGTACGGTGTGTATTATTTGCATACTATGGGTGTAAATTGGTATATAGGGAAATTGCGGGGAGGGGGGGGGGCGCGATGGGATGCACCAAATAAAACTGATTCGAAATATGGGTGTTCAAAATTCCAGCAGTGCGACTCTTACATACTACTGGACGGAGGTCGATTAGCCTCAATTAGGACAGAAGGACGTGTATACTTCACGGATACCAGCTGGTTGAATATAATTGAAGTCTCTCAGGGAAAATCTCGGACTGGGTTCGGAGGGATCGCCGAGGTCAAGATCTCGTGCTCTCGCCTTATTTCAATAGTCTAGTGCAGTGATGAGTGAGATATGGATGGTACTTCGTAGTCCCTTTGTCTCTCAACAGTTAAAAGTTACCCTTCCTGGCCCATTTCCTATCCCTGTAGTTGAATCTCTCCCAGCTGGGGGTTTGCGGACCCGCTGGGGTTCGTGGCTTGGCTTCAAGTGGCTTCAAACAAGCCATGCTCTGGTCAAAAATGATTAACGGACAAAATTAAAAATTAAAATTCAGAAAGGAGTGTAAAGAAATGTAAAATTGCTCGCATTATTTATATATTTTTACAAATTTACGCGATGGTGAAGGAGATCCGCTCAGGTCCCCTCTGTTCCAAATTGGTCCGCAGGCAAAGAAAAAAAAATCGAGAACCACTGCTGTAGATAATTTGATCCATTCCAGTGTCGTGTTCATGAAAACTCAAAATTTTCCATTTGAACGGTGCTTTAAAAAAAAAAACGAAAACGACAGACATATTCCCTCCCTTCCTTTTCCCCTCCCCAACTGATAGGAATCAGGAATTCCAGCACCCCATTCCTTCCTGCGAATTTTTTCACCTTGCTTTTATCCTTGTCTACAAGCTAGTGCCTCGCCGTGCGTGTGCGACGATCTGTGTCTGCGACGAAATAGTGCAACGACGAAACGGGCTTGCGACGTTTTGTCCGCAACGAACTGTCCGCGACCATTTAGGCCGCGACGAAAGCGTTGGTCACGCAACTAATATCTGTGAACTCAATCGAAAATCAAAATGTCATTCATGGCGTGTCGCAAGAAACTCTCCAAGCAACACAAAGAAAACTTTCGCAGACCGTGATGCCGCCCATTTTTGAGTTGCATTTCATGCTAATGCATAATATTTGTATTTTTTTTACGAAGAAAGTTTACGTAACTCTTTTGAATAACATTTACTTTAAAAAGTCTGCGATTATTGAGTGAGAAATCGCGAGTCCTCTGAGTGGCAAATATATATGCTTGGATACCCTGAATAAACTATTCAAGAGCTCTTCCATGCATCCCTGAAATCACCACCATTAACCTTCTTTCATCCTAATAGCTTCCATTGACTCAAATTCCATTCCAGGCTGATTGATTCCAAACGTCCTAGTTATGAATGTCATTGTACGTCCCTCTATTGCTTCCAGGAAAGATTCACCCCACGCATCTCTTGCTTTTGCACTCCATAAGGCAGGGGTGTCAAGCTCAAATCGGTCGGCGGACCGCATTCCCTACCCTGCGGATGCATGCGGGCTGCACTCACAATTTCTCATCGAAATCTGTGCCGACAGTTAATTCAAGCGGAAATTTCAAAAACAGACGGCGGGCCGGATGAACCACCTCCGCGGGCCGTATGTTTGACACCCCTGCCATAAGGGTATCCGCCATCTTTGCGACTGCAGCGTTAGCATAACGTTTCTAAAGGTATTCAGACGGTTTTACCATTCAAACTATTCATCGTAGAGCAATAGGACTTCAACACGAATGGGAGCATGAATGAGACCGTACAAAAGAGAAATAATAGTCATTGGAAACAGCCACTAGGAGTTCATCACCCATCAACTAAGCTTACGCTGCATATTCAAAATGGTGTAAAACCACCGTCCGGGAGATGCAGGGTGGATGGAAAAAGTGAGGGAGCATGGAAACTCTGTAACATTGTTCTCATGCATTTCATGCAACTTTTCTTTTTACTTTCGTTTCTCTTTTTGAATAGTGCCCCCACTGCCTCCTCCTCCCTCCTCCCCGACCTTGACGCTAAGCCGCTGCCCTGGATATCTGAAGTCCGTTGTGTAACAGCTTCGGTCAGCCGTCTCTCAAGCCCAATCAAACAAATTTTTGTTCGTCTATCGTCGACCAATAGCTATGCTATTAGCTGACGGATGGGCTCAATCTTTCCGAAGTCTCAAAACTCCTCAAACAATGGGAAACGTTATGGTCAAGGTAAGTTGGGTCTAACTTCCAGGGGTGTCAAACTGGAGGCCCGCGGGCCAGATCCGGCCCGCGAAGTCCTCAACAGTTCGTAACGAAGAAGTGCTGCAAATTTCAGCCTGTTTGCATTAAAGATTAGGTGTTAGGTTTTTATTGTGGCCCTTAATCACCCTTGAAGGCTTCCATCCGGCCCCCAGCCAAATCGAGTTTGACACCCCTGATATACACCCCTTTTTGTACGTAGTACTTGTATCTTGCCCAGATGAAAATGAAAAGCAGGTGAGAGATGAAGTGAAATTTTTCGACGCATAGCTACTCCGAAATGCATGCAGTCTCATGCTTTTTTTATTATAAATACTTCGTGAAAAGTCGGTTGATCACTGGCTTAATTTCGGGGCATGTGTGTGTTTCCAAAAGTGAGCAAAATATTGTCATGGTGAAAGGCCAACCGGAAGTGCCCGACCATAAGCCGGCTTCAGCCAACTGTGAGCAAACCAGTGATGGCCAGCTATGGTTTATGTACGGGTCAACTAAAAGCCACTGATTGCCCGCTCAAAATTGTTGACTGGGTGGCATCTCCCAGGCACAATCAAGCTTAGACACGGATGGAGATCACAGAGATCAAATGTAGCCCCCCTTATTAGGAATTTCTGATGATTTCTGATTTCTGATTAGGAATTTCATACCTCTTCCCCCCCCCCTCCCTGTTTCACTCAATATTATAGTTCTACGATGCATAGTTTATATGGTATAACCGTCTAAACACCCCAAGAAACATCATACTAACTCTGTATATTCCCCGGATGCACTGCATTTGCCAAGCCCGACTGCCGTTTGGCGTGTTGCCAATAGCTCACTCTCTCCGTGCCCCTCTGCAGATTCGCGATTCCATTTATAACTTGCCTGTCACAGAGACTTTGCGAGCATAATTTGAACTCCCCTCACAGTTTCCCTCTTTAGAATCCTCCAAAGCGTCATTAAATCCCCCTTTTTAGTTCCACATTTAGCACAATAACCTACACGAGACCTTCCCGATGCCTTGTACAACGGAAGAACTACAAAGTCAAAACTCTTCAGCGCAAAATAAAGTAAGCTCCGTATGGATCACGTCCAAAGGATACACACAATGCTGAGATTCAACCTGTAAGTGTAGAATTCCATACTTAATTCAGCAATTACGTCTGTTTTGTTTTGCTGTCACATAGTTCTACTATTTAGGGGAGGGGGGGCGCTAAGACTTCGGGTCACCCTGTATACAATCATGAGAAAGAAGCGGGAAAATGTCTCACTGCAACAGACATTCAAACCTGGTTTGAGGTTATCTTCATGGTAAGATGGCAATCTGGTTCCACTATCATGAAAAATCTAGAACAGAAGTAGCTCTAATTACAGTATGGAGTACCATGATTCTGACATGGATGATGCAGTCTAACCAACATGAACACCTTCCTGTGACCTTTCATCTTAGAAGATTGGGAATATACAAGGTGAGTATAAAATCTATTGGGAGCTGGAGCAGTGTAGCTCGCAAACCACGGGAGATACAGACGTGAAATTCACGAGGAAGGCACCACATCGGATGGGGAAGATGAAAAAAAAGAGTTGTATAAACGGCGACACTAAATCGCTAGTTCAATATGGCTTCCTTGCTAATCGATAACATACGTGCGTGGAATGACGCTAGAAAGGGCTGCGTGCAACATCTCTCGAGGAACTCCGTGCGCTACCCACGTTATCACAGCCATTCGTATTATCTGATCTCAAACCATGCGATTGTCGGTTGTTGGTCTTGGGGATACGCGTGTAATGCCATGGTCCGAGAAGGCTTCCATATCCGAAGGGTGCGATACTGCGGGAAGAACAATTTATTGTCAGGAGTCAGGAGTCAGGAGAGTTAGTGATATCAAGAGGCGATTTCGCCCAGTTCGATATCACGTGTCGAGGTCCAGCATCGTCATCTAACGCATTCCACGCGTTCACCACTCTGCAAGTAAAGAATTGTCACTCCGATTTAACAAAAGGATTTCTTTTGCACATTTTTAATGTTCCTCTTAGGACAAGAGGAGTTGCAGACGGCCAGGAGACTTTTTGATCACCCATCGTATGGAAACTAGGTTAATCCTGTCTGACTAAGACTTAGCTGTAAAAGTACAATATTCTAGTCAGGCACTCCACATCCGAAGATCGCTCGACGAAGACTCGAAAGGTGGGGCTAGACCACCAAGGACAAAAGCCTCCGCCCAGGCCCCGGCAGCATTATCAGGAAAAGGATAATCATTCTAAATAGTCTTCCATTTTCATGCTGCCTCTTTCTTCCTCTGGCACCCTTTTCTATCACGTGCGCATATCACGAGGGCGCAATCGCACGCAAAGCTAAAAATAGTCTACGGAGAGAAGCAGGATTGGATTTATTTCCGGAGCGGGGCTCCACAGCCAAGACGTCACCCCTCGACGTCTTGGCTGCAGTCGGTCTGGAGTCGCATACCTACAGTATTTAGCTCTGACTGAAATTGAACACGTGTCGTTTACTAGTGCTTACGACGTTGCATTTAATTTAGACAAAACCCCAACGGTCCATACCATTTTTCCTCTATCATCTATCCATATACACATCCATCCTCCATATACACAAGAGCAGGGCCGGTCCTAGTTATTTCGGCTCCCTGTGCAGAGAGACTCCCTACGTCCCTCCCCTCTCTCCCTTCTCCCTACCCTTTGGACGCTATAACGTCCAAAATGATTTCGAAACGGAAGGCATTTCCACTTTCTGAAGTAAAAATGAGGGTGACATTCATTATTGCTTAATTCATTCTGTCACGTCTTTGCGCTCCTGGTGAATTTGCGCCCTGTGCGGGGGCACAAGTGACACATGCCTAAGGTCGGACCTTAAGGATCTTAGCCATAAGAGGCTAATCTGTCCGTGTATTATTCCAGGAAACTCATCCTAGATGGACGAATGGATTTTCTTGAGTGAGGTATCAATCGAAAGCTTATGACCTGGAAGCGATAATTATTGGGTCTAAAGTCCCAAAAGGCCGTTTCGGACGTTGTTGCTATGTATCCGTGCGTCATTCGAGTGAAAGAGGCCTGCACGGATCGTTTTTTTCGAACCCGACCAGTTCGGCTCGATTCAAATCATGGCCCACGCATTACACGAAACTCGATCGCTGATCGAACTTTACGGGCCCAACCCGCAGATCGCCCGCAGCTCGCAGCCCGCTTAAGCCTCTAGGCTTGAGAACTCTGAGTCTCTGATGAAGTCCTCGCCCGCATCCGACCGGAACCAAGATTGCCAACCAAGCTACATGCCCGATCCGTGGGTCGGGTCGGATCAATCGCACCTATTCGCACCTCTTATTCTTCATCTAATACACGGGCGTTAGAAATTCGAAACACGAGTCTACGACGAGACGAACCTCTCAACCAAGTCGTGGGGGAATCAATGAAAAAAAGAGCTAACTGTAACGGCCGGCGCGCCCATGCGAGAAAGGCTATTCTAACCCGTCGCGGGCACTAAATAGTCTTCACCAAGAAGGCCTGAGCCCAGCCTCTTGGCATGCTCAACTCTAGGTTGAGGCCCAGCGAAATTAAAAAACAAATCGCAATGCCGAATCCTCAAGCAAGAAAAGAAGACTCATGTAACATCACAATGCACAGCTTATCTCTCGGGAAAATTTTCAATGCTCCACAAACAGAGGTTAAAATGCTCAGTCTGCTAAATGAAATTCAATAGAGCATGTAGAGCATTTAGCATTCAATAGAACTAAATTTTACAACCTTCAATGGGTTGTAAAATCCGTTGCCCTTGGAAGTAAACAATCGGTACAAAGGGTTATTGATGAGTATGAGTAGAGAGATGTTCTTGGAAGGTCAGGTCCTCCTATGGCCCTCCAATTCAAGAAATGAAAGCTTCCACTGGACCTTCGAATACGGACATTTCGGCTTTCAAGTTCATGGAGACAAAAGGGTATGAATGTCAATAATGTCCTGCTAGGCTATAGGCCAAACGTTTAGGCAAGTGGTAGCTGACTTATCCAAGTCCACATGATCGGCCTACAGGAACTCTAATAACATAAACATGTCTAAATAGTTGTAACATAGGGGAGTCAGCTTATCCTATTTTCGTATCGTACAGAAAAGGTATACAAGCCCAGTAGCGTGCCCAAGAAATCCGAATTGCCATATGAAACACTGATTACCCACCCTGTATTTGTGGCCAAAATAAAAATTTGTGAGAATCGAACCTGTAAAATTGACCCCAAGGTTATGACCCTCAAACCCCCCCCCCCCCTCATTGGGAACGCCACTGTACAAGCCTATATCCCAGTATGAGGTATATAGCGAACTACAAGTCCTGTTGACTGGTCCAGTCAACGAGTCAACATGACTGGTACTTCGCGTAGATAGAAGGGGGATGGTTGCGTTTTTACTCTATTTACTTTCGAGAAGCAGAGACTATCGGTAATGGGTCTGCCTGTACGCCTACCTGCACTGAAATGTTTCTACAATTCTCCGTTTAAGCGACCGCGAAAAGTGACATCGCTGGCTAATGGGATCGAGGCAGGGAAAAGGGAGGTGAGAAAGTCCTATTAGCACAAGAAAGGCTAGAGATAATAACAGAATAATTACGCACATAGCCAACCTCACACTGAATCATTCCAAACGCTTCTAAACGGCCTTCAAATTCAGTTGTATCACATCGCGATGTTTCTCACAATCGAGCGCCGTGAAGGACGTAATAGGGACAGCAACTCGTCGAGAACCTGTTAACGTTGCTAGGAGTTTGAGCGAAAATGGGGTCCGTGAGCATGTGTACACCACAGGCAAAAATTCCGGGTCCCCGAGTACAACACGCTCCAGGCGCGTTCTCTCTCTCTCTCTCTCGGCGCTTTAATTTATCGAACAAGCCATATATACAAGCACTCCCCATCTCCCTTCGCATGGGGAGGGGGGCAGCAGAAACTGCGAGCTTGAAATTGTCCGGGTCTCTTTTCTGATAGGGATCATGAGCATTCCTCACATAGTATGCAAAAAAAATACTGCAGGATCTACTCCAATGCATACTTTTTCACGCCCACGTATGACGCTTGAGAGACATCTGAAGGGAATGTCTCCGCAGAGCTTACTTGTGCAAAGTGGTCTACCTTCACTCGTTTCATCACATTGATGAGTGAGAGATCCCACTCGCGAATAAAGCCGTTCGATTGCGCTTCACAGGCAAAGCCACTTCCCACTAGTTTTCCATCGACCCTTAGGCAAAGCTTCGCTCTCCCGGCTAACAATTTGAAACGCATAACGTTGAATCAACATTGAATAAACGTTCGGAACGTTGATACAACGTTGGTCCAACGTACCCTTGTTTGCTGGGCTGCTACCACACTTCCCTTTCTTCGTTGGGACCTAGATCTCGAACCAGGCAGAGGAGCGCCTAAATCGTGGTCTACATAAATTTTGTATGTGGTGGGTTCCAGATTGACAGTACCCATTCGGCACAACAACGTTGTGTCAATAGTGATAAAAGGTTGAAATGTTGAGACATGGCCGAGACATTCACATTTAAATAGGTTCTACCAATCGGCGCGATTCAAATCGGCGCGATCAAAATTCATTTGAATGTTGGAGAAAAATTAACATCAATTTTACAAAATATTAATAATAACATGCTACTTGGGATGTAAACGGGAAAGTCAATTTTATTAAAATTCTCGTCAATTTTACATCACCGTTTGCGTATCACAGAGGTAACATTTCTGCAAACATGTTGACAATATCTTGAAGGTTTGAGCAAATATATATATCAAATGGACAAAAAAATTGCATCAACTTTATATAATATTGACATAAACATGTGGCTTGGGTTCATAACACTACATCAGTTTCCTTTAGAATAAACGAATGTACTCTGGCTTTATGTAGAGGCTTTCCAACTAATCTGTATCGTTTTGAATAGTCCTATTATCTGTAGGGCCTTTTTGACACAATACTGTAGTATAGTGGTTTGACAGAGAAATATGAAGAAGCAATGGCCATATATGTCATGTGCAAAGAAATTTGCCGTAATATGCCACTTTGAATATCCATTGTATGTATGCTATAGGACAGTGATGCACAACCTGCGGATATATTTTTTGCGACCCCTTGGATGCCTCCGGTCTCTAAAGATCCATATTTACATGCGCCCTATTTCGGCTCATATTCGAAGGCCGCAGGCCCTCGAACCCCCTCAAACATGAGCCGAAATCTCAATTTGGCCCTCTAGGGGGAAAAAGTTGTGCACCACTGCTATAGGACGACAATGCAACATTTTCTCAGGGCTTCATTTACCCGCAGTTGGCTTCAGGGTCACTTTTTTTCCTCTACACTAATCATATACAGTACCACCCAACCGCTTCACCCTATGTTACAATTCCTGAACTTGTTCGTAATTCTGCTTTCTCTTATTGCCAGATTGCCAAACAAAATAGACAAGCTACATGCGGAAAACTTGAGGGCGTCGCACTGACACTTGCAATAGTTTTTTTTCAGCATAAATGATGGGCCGTTGCAATGGGAGAAAATCCTGCGGCGCGAATGAGCATAGATGCGCTTAGAGACTACCTTCTCTCATTCCTGCTGCTCCTGACACACCTCCTCTCGTCACACACATTCCATGTACCTTGATGTGAACTGTTATTGAAGACACTCAAGAGTCTAGCCTGCTGGCGAACTGCGATTCCTTTGTCAATACGATTTCACGAGCATGAGAAAGAATAGTTTGTTCGGCCGTCGTTGAAGCCAAAGGCCTATCAGGCTGACGGTCATGGCCTATGGATTCACGACCATCACAGAAACGCTCATGCCAGAGGAACATAGACGCTCGCGATAGACAATTACTACCACTTACATCGTCAATTTCAGAAAATGTCAGTTGCCCACACCCCACGCCTGACAGGTGCGAACAGCGCACCATTGCTGTATTTTCACGGAAAATACCATCACGATTTAATTCACAACCATCAAAAGCAAATTCCTCTGACTTACACTAGAACAAGTGTATGTGAGAAACTTTTTGCGCGTAATGCCCGCGAGCGGCCATCGTACGCTCGCAATATTGCCGGTAGGAAATATGAAACCAGCCTTAATATCTGAAGGACAAGCCTCATATGCGTCAAGGTTAGCGCTACTTGTTGCTTACAGCAGTAAGTTATCAGTGGTAAAAACCGCGAGAGGAAATATCCTGCCCTCGTTGAAGTTCTTTCTCGGGAAGATCGCGTTCAAGCAGAGCAGGACTATTGTCCATCTTGTCCCTTCACGGGCGACAGGATGGGAGGAAATTTACATGGATTCGTGCGAATGGGTAAACGGTTTCCTTTCCTCACGGTTGAAAAGAACAAAGTAACATAGCTGGCGACTCACGCGAATGGCTACGAAAAAGCAGAGGAGGGGAAGGAGACGGAAATGAGACAGTCGACCTGGAGGGATTCAGTTGGAGAGAATGATACTGGTGGTCCATCCCGTTCTCGTCCTGATCCTTGCAGGACTTATCGGCGGGATAGGGAGCACATCACCCCGACAACCTTCTGGTTCAGGTGAGATTCGACATCCCATCACTCATTGGATGAGATACGGGGACACCATTTTTGAAATGTTACGAGGACCATAGGGAGCGATGAGAGTCAAATCGGTATCACGCTTCTTGCTTCTAATCGGTCAGCTATTGTACTCTTTCTTCCACGGAGAAAGAGTACTTTAAGAAAAAGGTTTAACCCATCTTCTCGAGTTTGGAGAGGTCGGTCGCGGGGGTGAACATGAAATTCGAATTTCCAGACAGGTTTGCTGTCTGACAGGAACCACATGCGGCGAGCCAGATCCGACTGCCTCACGGGACTGGGGTAGAATAATAAGCAGGAGTCTGGTAATTTATAAGAAGACTCATCTTTGAAGATTCTTTTCCAGACTTTCGCATTCATTCGCCGTTCTGTATGCAAGACAGGGACACTGGCAAAATTCCAGGTTTTCATTTGTATCCAGACATCACATGGCCTAAACAGTTTCTGCTGCGAAGAACTCGTTTGAACAAGCCCAGGCACTTTCATGAGGGAGAACCAGAGCCCTGTGCAACTAGAAAAAAAAATCAATACCTGTTTGAATGATGTATTTTTTTTGCGAGATTCCATATCAAAACTTTTTTCCGATTGAAGGAGCTGTTCTTGGAAGACGGACAGAAAAAATTCAAAAATTATATTTCAGAAAATTCGTTGCTTTGCTGCTTCGAGTCTCTACAAGTTGCCATGTTGTCATGCAGTGGATGGATTCATTCGACATTTTTGTACATGCGTGGAAACGTTGGACAGACTAATATACATATTTCACCATTAGGGAATAATTAGAAACTCTCATGGGTTTTATTAGTATCACTCGAAATTCAAACCTTTCATGATTAGGTGAGCTGGGGCCAAGCAACGTGTGACCATATGGGGTAAAGTGCAGCAGAGTTCCATTTATAATACTGATATAGACCTCGATACTGGCTGGTAAATATGTTTCGAAATGATGGCACGAAGACTTTTGCTGAGATGCGCGTGAAACACTGGCGATAATCGGATGTATTTAAAATATTAAAACGATAAAACACCACCAAGCGATAATTTTTCTTCTTTACACTGACCATCAGGATATAGAAATTCACAACGATTCCAATATTGAAGTTATTGCAATGCGAATATGCACAGTAGTAGGTACTATATTCTATCAAACAGTGAAAAGAGCCCCCACCAACCCCAACCCCAACCCGTTTCGACAATAACGTCTGTTGTGCACGTAGCATCTGCTGGGGGGGGGGCGATCGCCGAATGACGAAGGTTCGATCGATAGGTATGGATGGAATCGTGTTACGACATGCACCGGTCAGCGATAACGTCGGTATCATCGAACGCTAACGCAAGTGTTACTTTTTTTAAATAATAAAAGATCTGGTTTATTCATCACATGAATCACAGGGCAGGGTTCTCTGAGTTGTACTTTGGGGTCTTCACAACGAGACAAGCCAAATAAAGGTTCCTCCTGAATAAATCACGGAGCTTGGTATTGTACACTTAACGGTAACAACATTCCGAACCCCTGACTATTGACTGGTCTGAATCTCGTGAGGCCTATGGGACTCGTCACATCCGATCCAGGGCTCCGGATCACAATTCAATGTGAATGGAAGGAAGCAGACTTTCCGTTTCGCGTGAATCCTATCATGGAGAGTGGTTCCAGGAATCCCTTGTTTCTTTCATGCTTCTGTGATCTTTCACCCAATGCTTCCAGCGCTTCTCCAAGAGAATTTGGATTGTAAGCACCACGTTTAAATTTTGCTTTCTCACCCTATTCCTTCTAATGAACTTTCGTATTCTTATGCCTTTCCATTTTTTCGGCAATGCTGCCTTGGGTTTTTTTCTCATGATTTCTTTTTTATCGTACGCGTCTAAGCCGCCTTGGTTGGAATTTTAAGATATTCCCATATTCGAATGTCAATAAACCATGTAAGGGAGAGATGACGAAGAGCAAGATGCGGTCATTAATAAATAAAACTATAGTCACGTATCTTGAATAGCGACGACAGAGATTTTGCAAATCCACGAAAGATATGCCACAATCTAAGCCTTCCCTTGAGAAACATGAGGTTCGTCATCAAACGAGAAATGGATTGACGAAGTGGGGTACGATCCACGATGCAGAGGGATCGTTGAGCAAAAATCTATATCGCAACGTGATTCTCCTTTCACGGAATCGTTGGGCGGCATGTCTCCGTGTTCGTTCCCCCAGGCTGTCATTGCTACTCCTTCGTTCAAAACTAGTTTAGATATTCTTTAGGGTCGTATCCAAAGATTATAGGCTTAGAATGAACGAATGACAAAAAAACATATGCCGTCTGGCACCACTTCGTTAGCCGTAATTGGAAACATTCTCGGGTGAAGCGCAAAGCCTACAAGAAACCGTAATCACACAGATATCTTCCTACACAGAGGAAGGAGCAAGATCTTTATAACCGAGGCTGGATGTTAGACTCTTGTCCAACGTAGCGGAAATGAATCCTGATGATTCCCAAAAAGAGCACTATCTCATGGCGTGCACTATTCTCGATGAATGGGGTGAGGAGGAGGAGGAGAAATAGTCATCTCCACTCCTTCCCTTGGCCTTGCAATATCCAAATTTAACATCGTCTTCTATTCATTTCTACCATCATCAAGGTTGAACGAGGGTCTGACCAAATTGGAAATCTTGAAATTTGTCTTATACGTTTCTACATTTTGCAATGAGACTGTCAGTCGGGAATTAAATATGTGTTGCTAGTCCCAATAGTTTCCTTAAAACGCGAGAGAAGCTAAAAGTTTCCCTCTGAAAGCATAGCAAATCGACGAGTTCACTGGGTTTATTTCAATCAAATTTTATTTCTTCGGGATCAGAGATCTTAGGCATTTTGTTTCCTTGGCGACAGGTGAAGGAATTATAATGAATTATATTCTCCCCAAAGGAATTCCCCTTTGGGGAGAATATAAATTACTTTGCCGACTGTTAGAATCGAAAAACTAGTCTCGCAGGACGGCTTGCATTTCCGAGGCAATGAAGCGGAGCCATCTGAAGGGACGGCTCGTCCGTTGCCCGATCCATTTTGTATTCTGTTCATTCGCAAAACATGCGCATAAACACGAGGCTCAAGGTTTTGCGCTGCCTGTGCGGTGTCACGTTGTCCAGTACCTTTGTTCCTCTTTTTTCTTCCCAGAAGGCAGTCGTGGTTCTGTTACGCATCAGATGTCGTTTCCTTTTCAGGTGTAGATCCAACAGGCTCGGACGGGTTGTCATCGGAGGCATGGCCCTGGATCTGGACTGCCCCTCCTTCCTCTCAGGCCGACAGGAGAAAATTCCGTTCGTACCCTCGATCAGATAAGCCATCGATCACGTGATAATGCATGTCATTTATAGTCTCTAGCCTCTGGATCGAGATGATATCTCTCGGTAAAGGACTCTGCGGCTGAAAGCTCGGCAATCTGTTCCCTCTAATTCTTCCCTAGCTCACTTTATTTACATTTTACCTGAGCGTTTGTCTTTCCGGCCGAGATCTTCGGTGCATATCAACTACATTCGTTGACGAGTGCAATTCACAAAATGTAACGACTTGGAGAAGGGAAATGCGGATCTACACGTTTTCATTCTGCGTCTTGTTTCACAACACATTTCTTTCCTGTTTAAGGCCACAATTAGGCAGATCGACACAGGAGATTGCAGCAGCATGCCTGTACAAGGAAGGTATCTCTACGCGCGAGATTCTCCCGCAATACGATGGCGGATGGACACTCCAGATCACGACTCATGTAGAGTAGCATAATAAGCTGGCTTTCGAAATGCCATACTTAAAAGATTCGGAAACGCGTCATATCACATCCCAGACTTACAATCCCCACACGATCATCTGCTTCATTTTACATACAAGGCCTAAAATTAAAATACCTTCTTTGTGGGCTTTTCCTCCGTCAATTACTGATTCACGATTGCAGTTCCTAATATTGGCGCGAAGCTGAAGAAGAAGCTCCAGCAGAAGAAGAGGAGGAAGAAAAAGAAAAAGAAAGATCCCTTTTTCGCGGATTACTACGATGACTACGACTATGACGACTTCTCTTCGACCGGGAAAAAAAAAAAGTCAGTTGTTCCTCTCCATCCACGATACCGCTCGAATTTTCTCTAGATGTAACTATCGGCATTTTTACTAGGGCTGTCACAATAGCAGTTTTCAAAACATCGATGCATCGACCTGAACTATCGATAATGTATCGATGCATCAGGGGGGATGCGTCGAAGGATTCAATCTTTTCTCACCGCGATCGGGCGGAGGTTTGTCTTCCATCGTGTCTTGCCTCGATCGAAGCGCAGACCTCTATCCGTCTTCCATAATCTCATGCTTATAATCAGGGTGTGCGGGGTGTGACCTTCACAACGAGTAATGAAACCTACCACGCCTCCAACTATCAAAGATGACATCCATTCATCGATGGATGCATCAGGACAGCCTTAGTTTTTTTTTTTAAATTGCCGTTGAGAATCAATTGTCAGGCCAGTTCACGTAATTTTTAAAATCTTTTTCTTCGTTCTACACGGTCTTCTTTGGAAATCGGCACCGACAGATGGAAACCTGCCGATGGTGCTATACCGGCGGTTGCCGAAACATCGGTACAGCCCTAGAATAAGCAACGTCCATGTAAGAAATTCACTTTGGGTTTGGGTTCAGGTAAAGAGGTAAAATGCCCCAGGGCAAGTTAAAAATAAAAAAAAACTTAAACCTGCATGCTAAAGAGAAAGACAGGAATATAGATGGACTAATGTACGTTTCGAAATCGAGGGAGTATAAGAACAGTTCACTTGTGCAGCATGCACCTCATGAGATC
The DNA here is from genome assembly GCA_905338385.1 of Darwinula stevensoni. Lineage (NCBI taxonomy): Eukaryota > Metazoa > Arthropoda > Ostracoda > Podocopida > Darwinulidae > Darwinula > Darwinula stevensoni. The sequence continues at coordinate 80,148 of CAJPEV010000128.1, forward strand.
GAGCCGGAGACTGAAACTGACGATGAAAAATAATATTCTTGGGCTTCCCTTTTTCCTTTCCCACTTCCTGTCACCGATCCAACATGTTTCCCCCCCCCCCCCTTCCCTTCTTTTATATAGTCAGTCCCAGCATTTCCAGAATTTGATCGTGATAAGAGCGAGCCCATGCGAGTCACGCTGCCTCCTCCTTTCTCCGCCAGGACGGACTGTATTGTACTGTACTCGCCCCAACCCCATGGGACTTTTTCATTTAAATTCATTTGCCGATACATCGCGATGGTCGAAAAAACAATCGATACCTCCAACCATCGATAGTGGTATCGATGCATCGATCTATCGTGACAGCCCTAATTTTTACGCGATGATGTCATGGGAGTATGCGGGGGGTGGTTAAGTGTACGATATTGATATATGCAGAGGGGGATTGGTAGGGAATGGGTCAGCAGTGGCTCTTCTCGGATTCCTCTTCTTTCTCGATTTACTTCACGTGAGTCATGTTTCCCTGATTTTCCTTTTCTTTCTTAAAAAAAAAACAAACAAAAAACCAAAAGGTCCCTGGTGGTGGGTAGTAAGAAGATCGGGTGTGATTCCGCTCTGGGTCTACTGGCTCTTCTCAGCCTGGCTCGTTTCCTCCTCGTATGTCTCCTCTCTAGTTCTGTTCCTTTCGAATCGACTAGTCTGACCCTCATCGTTCTCCCTCTCCCTCTCACCGCAGGGGATGATCGAGAACGTTTCCAAGAAGTCCAAGACATACCACGAGACCGCGGGACATTATCACCAGCATCATACTCACAAAGTAAGCAGACTCACGAAAGAGAAGAGAAGAGACGAGAGGGCGAGACGAGCACAGTAGTCCAAAGCTGACTGTCTCGTCGACGGTATTACTCAATGTCCGAAAGAGCACGTGCAGGTTCCCTTCCAGATCAAGTTCTAGGCCTTCTTCTTCAAGGGGAGAGAGAGAAAGAGAGAGAGAGAGAGAGAGAAACTGGTCCCAGAGACACATGATGAAGTCATCAAAGTGTGGGGCGATCAAAAAGTCGATCCGGATTTATTTTTTTCCGTGCCAGGCTGCGAGAAAAAAATCGGGCAACGCAGACGAAGCAGTACTGTACGAAGCAGCTACGGGCTGCTTTGTTCAGTACGAGCAGGGTTGGCTCGTACTATACGAAGAGATCGGGATCGACCTGTAAACAAACTGTCAGAAGTGTTGGTTGCAAATCGAAATGATTCAAGAGGGTGAAAGCTGATGGCCGTCGGAATCGAAATGCCAGATGAATACTGCACGAGATAACTGGAAAATCACTCTCGATCTGCTTCCAATTTCCTTATGCATTTCGTATCCGCATCCAATCGGGGCAAATACATGGCACTCGAGATTTCAAGCAGTTATACGACACCAAAGCGTAAAAATATGAACGACATTTTAGTAAATTTTATTCTACCGGGTCCCTGCGTGTCTCAAATGAAGCAGGAAATGATTAAAAGACCTGATTGTAAGGGCACTAAAAGTGCAGGGAAGGTTTTCAAATTCCTCTCTGAAATTACCGGTGGGCCAGTTATTCATTTCCTGCTTCGCTCGGCTCATGAGGAAGTCATGGAAGTTTCCAGGGACCATAAAATCACCCAGTAGATCACATGCCGTGAAATATATTCATATTAGGGAATCTGTAGAGTACTGTCCAACTACTAGAAATCTCAATGCTTAATCAGCTTTATTTTAGCAAAATTAACTAAAGAAAATAATTTAAATTCCCTTTCTATTCCAGTGATGATATTGCTTTTCGAGGGAGTCTGGTAATTGAAGTCCCAATTGATTTCATATTACTTTACTTAGCACTGCGTTAAATCGGGTATCACATCAACAACTTCATATTACTGTATTTGCACCACCGTGACCGGAGTGATGGAACTAGTTAAGGATATTTGAATATATAGTAATTAAATATCACCACATTCAGTCCCGCTATAAATCTTAATAATACAACCCTTACGATGAATAATGAATTCTTTTTGAAAATTAATGTAACAATACCAAAATGTTCAGAAACGTTCACAGTATACCTGAGTAGTTTAATCCAGTGTTTTTTTTTTTAAATTTGAATGATGACACGTGTCATATCGGAGACTTCTGGTTCCGGGCTACCGCGAAAGCTATTTCATGTCGGAAATCGATTGCGGGTTTGAATGCGTTAACTGAAATCGCTATAACTTTTGCTACAAATTACAATTACAAGCGGTTTACCTGTTTCTACGCTTTCCGGAGGAAGTAATTAGGCATTTTTAAAGCTTACAATTAAATAATTGAATTGTTTGATGAAAATAGCTGGACGATACTTTGTAAAATGCTTGCTCTTGTTTTTTTTTTTCTTTTAGGAAGGAGGCTTGAAGGGAAGTGCTAGGGGATGGACGAATCCGAATTTCTTTCACCTGAATCCCGCCGAGTGACATCTCATCACTTATTAATGCCATTCCAAGGAACTGTGCACGTAGGAGAATGCCGTAAAAGATCAAGTGTAAGATAACGTTCAAGAGAATAAATTGAATGGAATCCCTCGTTCCGGTTCACCGTTCACGCCGGTCACTCACCTCTTCTTCCTGGTTTCTCTTTTCCCCGTGTCACACACACACACGCACAATCAGACGGGGTTCCTTTAGACTGCATATCTACGTTGAGTGTGACGTGATGAAAGGACGGAATCGAAGATGAGGATCATACCCACCGTACTCATCCTTTCCTTCTTCGTCCTTCCTCCGACTCTCCTCGCAAGTGAGCTTCCATTCGTCCCCACGCAAAAATAGTCTATTTTGGATTAGTATTATCCCCTCCTACTCACCGATTACCTCATTAAATCGATTTCCTTTATTCCGTCTCTGCGCAGCAATGATCCCCGCGCTTTGAATCGTGAATAATAAAAAAAAACAAGGTGGCCGGAAAGCAACCGATTCATTTTCTTTCTGTCTCTTATTTTGTTGTTGTTGTTCAGTAGAAGAATGAATGGATTGCACCGAGTTAAATGAAACCATATATAGTACTTCTATTGCAATTTTCGGATGCAGAAAGAAATGAAGTATTTACAGAAGGTTAAAACTTGAATAGGAATTTAAAATTTTTAAACATTTTTACCGCGTTATCTTTTCATGCCCTCCAGAAATACTTCCAGAAGAGCCTGAGAGTTGTTATAACTCTCAGGCTCTTATATTTAGCATGGATTTCTTGTGGAAATTTTCCTGACGGATCAATGGACATCGACCGACTAACGGGTTGCTCGTATGTTTCGTAGTGCTACTTTATTCGGATGAGCACGACCATTTCATTACAAACGTATCACTTTTGCGCGCATCTCAAACGGCTGCTTTTCCTAAAGCGTTTCCGATACATTTTTCTAAGGCCAGACGTTTTGCTGTTGAATTGGAATGCTACTTCTTAGGCTTCGAGACAATGGTGTAGCTGGGGGCGGAGACAGGCGGGGAGGGACCATCAGGCATTCTTGGGCTCTTACCTCCTCCCCCCCCCCCCCCCCCCCCCCCCCAATTGAGGTCGTTTAGAGAGGGAAGCGCCGTGGGCGTGGAGAGATCGAGAGAAGGGCGGAGGGGAGGTGAGGCATCATCCCCATCCCCATCGCCCAGGGCGGCGATCGATTCGCTTACCCTTAATGTACGACGATGCAGTCGTGCATCATCGAACTATCGACCGCCTGATACATGCATCCCTCACGACTTCAGATTGCATGTTGTTGCTGATGTTCTAAAGTACCTTCAGCAGAAAGCAGCACTGAAGAGTTTATGCGCCCTTGAGTTGGAGGTGGTGCACACACCTCCAAAAGCTTGGAGGTGTGCGCACCACGGTTGAAAACCCACCACCATCGCCAAAAATATTTCCCGTTCACTACGGTGGACACCATGCACGAAAGGGTTTTAAACGCAAAAGTTTGAATCGCAAAACTCTGGGAGGTATCTGGAGATTTTGGACTCTAAACGGTCGGGTCCGGTCGAGTAAATCAGGCCAACCCGCAACCCGTGCAGGGCTCTACTCCCTCAAGGCGCAATCTCACCCACGGTCTCGACAATTTTCAGTGCCTGGAGAGTCTTCATATCCTTTTTTTTCTCGAGATTCTGCTTATATTCAGAAGTTTTTGCAAGGTGTCGGCGAGGCTTTTTGGCATCGAACCGACGGAGGAATTGGAGGTTTTTTTTTTTTTTTTTTTTTTTTTTTTTTTTTTTTTTTTTTTTTTTTTTTTTTTTTTTTTTTTTTTTTTTTTTTTTTTTTTTTTTTTTTTTTTTTTTTTTTTTTTTTTTTTTTTTTTTTTTTTTTTTTTTTTTTTTTTTTTTTTTTTTTTTTTTTTTTTTTTTTTTTTTTTTTTTTTTT
>CAJPEV010000128.1:84810-130580 GCA_905338385.1 Darwinula stevensoni
CGGTCTTTTTGGGGTCTTCCCCCCCCCCCCCCCCCCCCCCCCAAAAAAAAAGGCATCGTCGAAAGCGCACAGCATCAAATCTTTCACGATGGGAATTCAGCAAGGAAGATGTCCCTCCTCCTCAATGTTCCATAGCGCCGAGAACGCGGAACATCGAATCACGTAGTGTCGAAAACATGATTACCAGGGGCCTGTTCCTCGCCTCTGCTAAACTAAATCGAAGTCTAAGTCTAAATCTAAATATTTTGCTTTTAGGCTGCTTTTAAAGTAGATTAGGTTTATATTCATATTTATATTTAAAGTATTGCTTAGCCTAAGATTTAGATTTAGATTTAGACTTCGATTAAGTTTAGCAGAGGCGAGGAACAGGCCCCAAATTTCTTGAGGTTGGTGGGGAGGGAAGGAGGTGGGCAAAGCAAGCAGAAGAATGTGTCAAGGATCTTTCCAAATCTTCGTGAAGGGGATTAAACCGACCTTCTGCCTCTGTGGATCGACAGCACGAAACGCAGAATCTCGAAACGTGGGAAACGTCTAACCCATATATAACTGGAATTCACGCATTTTGGTACCAATTATAACGCAATTTAACGCTAAAAACAAATTACCGTAAGCTTATCTTGGAATAGAGCGAGGTAGCACGTAACGGTTGGACCAAAGTCGGAGGGATGCTGACTTTCAAGCTACGCGAGGGGTCAATGATAGAAGCCGATTTTGCGCGAATGTTAACATGTATCTTGGCCCTCTGAAGGCGCAATGTTGGAACAATGTTGATTTCCAAGAGGCTACATGTAGGGACAACGTCGGAGCAGATGTTGTGCAAAAGTTGACGGTCTTCTCTTCCATAACTTCCAACATTTTACCCATATCGTCCCAATGATTTTTCCTCGTGTTCTCAAAACGCAAGAACAAGACGAGCTACGAAAATGGGCCTATTACCCCGGCAGCACACAACGGTGGATCAACATTGGCTGCGAGTGGGGGAGCTTGGGCCTACATCGCAGTGGGTTGCCCAAGTAGGCCCAACATCGGCGCTAGGGCGGCAGAAAACATCTGTCATGTCTCAGGATGAGACATCTATCTCAGTTACTTAAAAAAAAAAAGCTTCCCAAGCGAGATAGCGACTATGCAGCCGCTATTTCAGTGGGATCATGGAGTGAGTCATTAATTTAATACCTCAGTACCTCCCTTGCGGTACTTGATCCATTTTCATTGAGAACGTAAAGGAAAACACTAGAATTTCTCAAATCATTTGTTTAAACGAGTTAAGCAGTCCAAGGAGACTCCTGTTAATGTGGAGGAGGCATGGTTCAAATCGGGGCTTCACTCAATAGGGCGAGGATGAACAATACAGGTTTCTTTCGATTGTGGAGGCTACGTCTGGCTCCCCTTTAAGGGGAGGTTCAGGTGTGATGAAAGATATGATCATCCGAGTCGGACAAGCACTTCCATATCGGGTAATGAGCCTGAGTGATGAGTGAAATCACGATGAGGCTCAAATCCCATATGGAATTTGAATACCTCAAAAGATGACAATCGAGTGAAGTACTTCTCCCTGGAGTACTTCAAGCCCGACCGAGAGAGACCCAGTGGCATGGTCCCCTGTAGGGGAGCTGAACAATTACGTACGGAAATTCGATCTCAGTCAAAGCCTCCTTGAATCGCCTGAATGTCATGCCGCATGTTGGCATTTGACGTTGGCCCAACGTTGGAAGCCAATGTTGAATTCCAACATAGGCCCAACGTTGGCCCCACGTGTGTGTGCTGCCGGGGTACTTGCCTCGTATCACTATCCAACTGGCCACGGCCTTGAAAATTGATAGTCTTAAGGACTCGATCAAATTGAAGATTCAAAGATGTATTTCACCTGGTTTCGACTGGTCAAAAACTAGCAGTGCTTCCTGCAGGCAGCTTAATAAGGGTGGGCGACAAAATACTCCGCGACAAATAATCCCGGAAGGAAAAACCCCGACATATCACACCGACAAAATAATTCCCTTCAAAACATCCGAACGACTTATGAGAACATGACTTTTAATTCCGGGACAGTACAAAGTTCACTCAAACGGTGATGAACTTTTCCTCACATGTGTGTAATTTTTCAATGCCAGGCCACCATCAATAGTGATGAAAAATTGCGTCACATAGGAGAATCAAAAAGAGGACGCCCAAAGTCGAAGATTCATGAAGAAGGGTCGGGCCTTACGGTCATGAGATCATTCATGAGATTCATACGAGTTCACCCAGGTTGAGTGCGATGCCCAGGAGGAAATCTTCAGTCGGTCGATTGTGGCAGCCGGACACAATAGCTTTCTACGTTGAATTCAGTTTAATGTTAAGTTTGGCTGAATCAGGAGCATGACAACGCTCACCAGTGTTTAAAATGTGACCATTGGTCACTTTTGCAAGAATCCAATTACATCACACCTGTTTCTTTTGCTGAATTCTTTCTGTGGAAGGTGAGTATTTTCTGTGGAAGGGAGTCAATTTGTCTTTCCACCTGAGATGGAACGTACTCATTTTCACATAGCCTCGAGCACACTGACAAGAGACTGTTTCAAGAGCGATTGATTGAGTTGCACTAGACAGATAAGAAACCAGCCGGATGAGAAGGGCATATTATCGGTGGAATGATCTGTCGAGGGGAATATTAGCGTGGAATACTTTGTGTGTGAGGCAAAGTCCGGTTTTAAGAGTCGGGAATTTTTTTTCGTTGGATTATTCTGTCGGTTAACGGCTTAATAAGCATACTCCTCGTAACAGGATATCAGGTAGACTCATCATGTCACCCTGCCTCTCGTCCTATACCTGCTATTTATTATGGGGAAAAGAGGAGGATTTGTGTCCTCATGGATCGCATCGTAGATTCGCTGCCCATCCGCATTCACTTCCCCGATTAACTACGCTCGATAGCTGGAGATGCTCTATCCTGAGAGGTGAACTTGCCTATTCAGAATCCTCACGATGAGTTTACAGTATTCCCTTGAGATGAGGCCTGCACATGCTGTCATTCCATAAGAGCACAGGCGGAATGCACATGGCGATGAACACGGTGATAGGATGCTCCGATTTCGAAATGTCTCTGAGGAAATTGACCGCCAAAAAGGTGCGGCTTGGCAGGTCTTGCACACGGAACGAACACGTCCGTCGAATTTGAGTTCATTATCAAGTGTTACTCCTAAGTGTTTGACCTTTCTCATGGACATGATCGCATGACCTTCTGCACTTTTGTGATGATTCTTGGACTCCAGGAGAGTTGAGTTTTTGAGTCCTTTATTGGTTACGATGAGCCCTTAGTATTTCCCTGGATTAAGACGTAGGCCTTCCGAGACCAACCAGACACGGCGATGTTGGACTTGAACTCCATAGTGGATGAAATCTGATTCCGATGCATTCAATGCTGAAAGTACCGAGTCATCGGTGATGACTCGGTGATTTGATTATAGTTGACTATTTGATTATGATGGCGTTCGGATGTGACGGGCGGGGACGATCGGTGTAGAGGGTACATAGGAACGGGGGATAGGATCCCGCCTTGTAGCACCTCTATTTTACAGGGAAGGATATGTGATTGCTCTTTCTCCCACTGCACATAAATGAGTTTCACCACTGAGGTACTTATAGCTGTCGATTCCTCCAAGAAGCCAGGAACCTCTTTCTCCCAAGCAGAAAAAGGAGACGTTGTCTGTCTGTGCAGTTGAAAGCAGAGCTGTAATCAGCGAAGAGACAGCGAACAACTCGTTGAGATGCCCAGTGGTTGAGTTCTGCGATGATAAAGGTTAGGAAGATAGGTGACACCATCAGGCATTGATCTTTTCGACTTTGATACGAGTTGGAGAGGATCGTTGAAATCCCCAGGTAGCAAAAATATGTTGAGTCTATATTGGTCCAACGTTGACCCAACCTAGATATGCCGACAGGGCAACGTGGACTAACATTGGATACACCTGGGCTTAACGTTCTGCTCACATTTTCCTGCATGGAACTGACATTGCGCCAGTAGTTATGATGAGCATTCTTAATGGTGTCACCTTACCAGATGGGGGTAAATTGATATGCATTATCATATAATTACGTCATTCCTCTATATTACCTTCATGAAAAGTAACGTCCTCATAGGCAGTAAATTACCCAACTAGGGATGGATCGTGATCTGGAAATGTTCAGGAACACGATTCTTCCAAATCCACAGAGGTGGATCAAGACCGTATTTACTGCTACTATCAGCACCAAGTAGGCATTATACACTTTGAGGATGTTGCCTCCTTAACCCTTAACCGGTTTGCCATAGAGCAGTGGTTCTCAACCTTCCTTTTACTCCCATTGAACCTTCATGCATTCGGGGGGGTGACACCCCCCAGGTTGAGAACCACTGCCATAGAGAAATCCGACAAAAATGTCGGATGACATAATGGCTTAGATCTCCGGAATGAAATGAAGAATGGGCTTCATATTTGACTCATGCAGAGCTAGAAAGTACAGTAACATGGAAATTTCAAGTTTCAACTGTCTGCTTTACAAAATAAAGGAATGACGTCATGTAGAAAACATAAGAACTTGGGAAAAAATTTTAGCCGCACTTCCCGCGCGGAATACCTTCATGTGTCTGGCTCTTCCAGAAAGAGCCCTCCACTGCACTGCGTCTCCTGTCACGAGTCAGAGAAGTAATGAAAGTCTTTCTAGTCGGCAGAGCCTCGAAGGAGGACCCGTGAAGGTCTCTATTTACGGCGCGCTTGGGATTTTAAAAATATATTTTCCACTCATCCAGTCCAGCCTGATTCCTTATCATTTTCTTATCGACGCAATAATAAAGGATTCTCCCTACACATGAATGCACGAAAGCCCTGCCCCTCCATCTTTAGAACCCAGCAAAAGGCGATTAAAAGCAATTGCCAGTTTCTTTCTTCAAACATCAACCAAGAAAACGGCTTCCGTTCCGTTAGATTAATGCGCAAGATGCTTAAACTTTATAAGAAAACATTCTCTGCTCTCTCCACTTTTGATTCACGCCAAAACATTTTCAAGTAAATGAACGAGCAAAGAATACCAGGCAATTTTCTCAGAGTTATGCGCGCTTGTCAAAAATCCCCCGTGAGAAACAAACCGAAGGGTTAAACCATATAACTTTTAATCAGATTTAATTAGACATACTTCTGGACGTTCTTAGACATCCAACTGGAACGGTTGCACTCAGACATCTCAAATCTGCAACATTATAGTGACAATCACTCAATGGATTTGGCTATAGACCCAAAATATTTCACTTTCTTGACTGTCTTCTAGTTCTGATAGACACTACTTGTCCTGCGCGCGAAGCTTGAGGAAAACAGTAGTTCAATGGATTCGAGGCTGACAACAAGGGCACCAGGCGACATCTCTGTTCCACGTCATGCACATAAAACTTACAATCACTGCGTACAGATCGCGGGCCATCCATGCCTTGAGGAAGATTCCCTTGTCATTTAGTCCACGAATGCTTCCGAGTCGGTACTTCACGTTTACGTCACGTGTGACTTCACGTTTACGTCACGTGTGACGTCACGTGGTGGGTCACGATAAGTTAACCTTCAGAAACATGTAAAACTTTTCGGGGAAGATGGGGAGGATTTTTTAAATGCAATATAGTTCCTATATGTAGTTTAAGTGATCGTTAGATTGCTTAAGCTTGCATGAAGGAAAGCTAAATTTTTATTGATACAAGCGAAATCTAGCGATAAATCAGTTTCCCTTTCGCTAATAGTCCCAACATTAACAGCTTCACCTCGTGAACATTTTTGACTGTGTTAGCTTACAGTGGACAGGCAGGCCACCACTCATCACGATTCCCTGACTTACAATTCACCGATTGCTCAACTCGCCGAATGATGTCTGCCTAGAACCCGTCAAATGCTCAGCTCGCCAAACTTCATTATTTCATGAAAGCAGAAGCTGAAGTAGAAATGACTTTCATTCACCCAATTACTCGTATTATGGGATTAGAGTTAACCCACGTACCCACTTAAATCTTCACGAGGTGAAGAGCTGCATTAAGTCGTTTTGCTAAGCTTTAGTCACTTAAAATATTCTCATCATTATTTAGCTGGAGCCAGATTAGTCCTCGCCTCGGCGAGACGGTTTTGACAAAACGGGATGAAGCCGTCCTTACATCCCCACAGACGGAGTGATGAATTTGGGGATAGGACAAGCCATCCTCATCTCCATTGTGTCATCTTCGTTGGGTCAGCATTGCATTCTCGTAATGGCTGCTCTCCAGATAGTGAAAATCCAGCGTGGTCATCGTAAAGTTATCCTTGATAGCTATATCTACTTACTCGACAAGAAACTTGGGCAGAAGACCTGCTGGCGATATGAAGACAGTGCCTGCACCTCCAGACCGCACAGCATAGGAGACATCATTGTGAGGCCGCCATTCCGGCACCTTTCCCATGCACCATCATCAAGTCGTGTTACTAAGGCTGTGGAAGAGTCTGATGTTCGCCGTCTGGCCCTTGCTTCTGAAAGCTCAACTCGCAACATCGTGAAGCAGGCAACAGCAGACATCCCCATCTTCGCCACTCCTGCTCTTCCCTCCAATGCTGCACTGTCGCAGATAGTCCGTCGCAAGCGACGACAACTGGATGATGCAGACGACAAAGATGGCGTGTGCATCAATCCCAGGCGTCTACAGCAGTGGTTCCCAATCTTTTTTTTAATTGCGGCACACAGGACACTTGAACTTTCCACGGTACGCCCAGCAATTTACTTACTTTCAATGGGAAACGTGCTTGCTTCGCCGAACACAGCAGTTTGATACGAGGCGTGATAGTGCAACTCTCAGCTCGTTTTCCACTGAGAGATGGCGTTTCTTCTTGGTTTTAAGTTTTTTTTTTAGTTTTAGTTTTTTTTACTTTTTTTGTCAACTTTCAAATCTCACGGCACACCTAAGCCTTACTGGCGGCACACCAATGTGCACACCGTTTGGGAAACACTGGTCTACAGTGCACCACCAACGGTCAGCGCTTCCTGATTCATTCTGGAGAAATCATCGTCTTCGCATCTGAGCAAGTGTTATCCGTCCTTGCTGCAGCCGATCACTGGTTCGCCGATGGGACTTTTAACGTTGCCCCACCGGGTTATACTCAGCTATGTATCATTCATGCTCTCAAGGAGGAGTCGACGGCTGTGCCATGTGTCTTTCCTTTGTTGAAAGATAAAACTGTCAGTTCATATACAGCATTGCTTTCACACATCTTTCACGGCAGTCCCAGGGATCTCGCTCCAAAATCCATCATGCTGGACTTCCAGTCGGCAGCTATTTCAACCTTCCGTCAGAGATTCTCGCGAGCCACTCTAAAAGGCTGCTTTTGCCATCTTGCTCAGAGCATATGGCGTCGGGTACAAGAAGCTGGACTCCAGACTACTTACGCTGACGACGTGGAGTTTGCTTTACGGTGCAAATGCTAGCCTGCACTGGCATTTGAAGGAGATATCATTCAAGCGATCGAGGCCTTGACTGATGCTTCAGGCTTCCCTCGAGAGCCCGACCCGATTGTTGTTTATTTCGAGTCCAACTACACAGGAAATGTTGGAAGAGGTGGTCGTCATCGCCAGACTCTGTTCCCCCTTCGCTGTGATCACAGTACCAGCGTACCGTTGCTGGCCTCCCTAAAACCAAATTTCCGTGCAGGGATGGCACAACGCCTTCAGCGGCTCGGTGAACGAAGCCCATCCTTCGGTGCGAGCCTTGGCTCTGAAGCTTAAACGGGAAGAAGCTTCTGAAGCAACTCTATCTGAGTGCCTTGGGGCTGGGCATCAGCTTTCGTTGCCCCTGAAAAAATATCGTCGGGTCAACGACTGCTTAAAAATCGTCATTTCTGGGTACACGGGTCCCGAATTTCGCAAGTTATCGATGAGTATTACACGTGATTATGATTCTTGATATATTAGTGATGGACGATGAATAAACAAAAAATACACTTTCTAAAAAAAATTTGAATGGGTTCAATGTTCCTTGCCACCTCAAGAACAAGTACATCAATCATTCATCATTAATAATTATTAGAAACTTCCTTCAGGTACTTGACAAATCCGGCAACCGTGTACCAAGCGAAAATCGTTTGCAATGTTTCAGCAAGTCTGCCAGTTGAATATTTGAAGAGTTCGACTCGCCAGTATATAACTCATGGAGTTAAGCTTCCGAGTTGAACAATCGGTGAATTGTAAATCGGCGTATTGTCATTCGGCGAGTCAAGCGGTCGCCCCTTGGGTTCGTCCCTTACGGGAGTGTTTAGTACAGTTGGTGCACAACCTTTTCCCCCTAGAGGGCCAAATTGAGATTTCGGCTCATGTTCGAGGGATTCGAGGGCAGCAAACCCTCGAACATGAGCCGAAATAGGCCGCATATAAATTTGGATCTTCAAACACCGCGGTGCACTTCAGAATGTCGAAAGAAGAAATGTCGACGAGAAACTAGTCGACGGCAAAAATGTCGATGGAGAGAATGTAGAAATACAGCAATGTCGAGAGAAGAAAAAGCAGATGGAGTAAATGTTGAATGGGACATTTAATGCACTCGTTAGGCGGAGCACTTTTCGGTCATTTTCCATGGATTTCAGGAAAACAATAGGTCAAAATAATGCTTGTAAAGTTTGACCATCATTGCAGTTGGTCATTCGAGATTTCACATCGTACGCAATCGCACTCGAGAAGTTATTGGCGTCTCTGTTTCGATATTCCAGGGTATCCGTATCCGTTGATGATGGGTTTCTTCCACCTTCCTCTTCTTTTTCTGGGGAATCCCAGTTTCCAATTTTCCTATTTCCCGATCTGTGTATTCTCCTCCTGGAGTTCTTGGATCATGAGGAAGACATTAGGATGGGTTTTCAAACGATACTAGAAAATCGTCGATGCCACCTCTCTATGGAAAGGGACCTCGTGACTTTCCAGATATATACACAGTGAAGTTCGAATAGTTTCACTAGTCCCTTCGTCGCCCCTTTCGAGGAGCATATCGTTCAACTAAGTCGAGTTTGCACACTCCCAAGGAGGGATCAATCTGTGAGAAATCACATCTGTCGACATTCGACACGAGTCGACATTTTCTCTTCTTCGATGTTTTAGAATTCTGGTTCCATTCCATTCAACATTAAGCATAAGCGACATTTCATGACATCTACATTCTTGCCCTTCGACATTATTACCTTTCTGCGTTTCCTCATTCGACATTCCGACGTACACCCCAGACACCGGAGGCATCCAAGGGGCCGCAAAAAAGGTCTCCGCGGGCCGCCTGCGGCCCGCAGGTTGTGCATCACTGGTTTAATACATGTTTCGTTTAGTCTCTTTATAGGAATCTATCATCATTATTTGTTATCCCCATATTCGAGACAGATTCATGGAGCCCAGGCTGTAAACAAGCACATATTCCCTATAATAAATCTTTACCAATGTTATCTTCTGTATCTCCTTATTTACCTGTTGCACGATTCGGACGTGCGACTTTTGACGTTACGTGATTTCGTGCGTGATTCCACGTTCGATTCAGCTTGTTTTGAGAAATTCTACAATCGGAGCCACACGCTTCCGATGTTGTAATTCTTTGATCTTACGTGGTAGGACTCCCCGGTCGAAAGTTGTTTCGACGATACGAGATTTTACGCTGCTCTCCCAGAAAGGGAAGAGATTCCATCTATTTTGGAAAATGACAGGTCAATTGGGTAATGGAAATTTTCTTGTTCGCCATCTGCAGCTGCTAACCTGTATATATATATTTTTATTTTACTGAAGTCCAAGAGGATATATTTTATTTAAACGCTTCGCACTGGGTCGTCCCCCCCCCCCTTCAACCACTTCAACCACTTTAACCCTCGAAATATGAGACCTTGGTTATGCCTCTGTTTCGATGGGCAGACCTCTTCGTTGCACTTCTGAAAAATATCACGAGGTTGAGAGTGGAAAGCCGAATCGCCTAATCAGTTTCCCTCTGAAAAATTTTGTAAAAAAAATCCTGTCTAGGTTTATGGTTTGCAACATCTAGGGCGCTTCTTTCAGCAACTGCAGAAGTTTCCAAAATTTTACAAAAACGTGATTAAAGCCGTCCATGGCTATTTTATTTTCGGACCTCCTCCGGCTGCTCTGTTGTTGCATGCAAAACTAGAAGGAGCACTTCATGTTCCAAAGTTACTTAATAAGTAATGAAGATGCACGGAGTAATAAAGGTGGTCGAACCGGGTCTCCCAAGCACGACGAACCGGAGGGGGAAGCTGGTAACACGAACGTGATAGAAACTAAGTAATCTCACCTGGATTCTTCACTCTTTCCTTCTCCAGGAGACATAGACTGGGAGACGGTGGAGGAGAGATATTACGATGCACTGCGGCGATACGGATACACGGATCAAGACTGGCCTCCTTTTGATAAAGGCATGTCCTCGTGATCCGTCCACCTTCCATCGTCCCTCTTCCTCCCCTCTTTTCTCTCACTCGTCCCTGCCCTACCGATTCCAACGAGGATTTCCTTCTTATGGATTTCAGCGGCAGATGCACGCTCTCCTCATCAGGTGAGGGGAACGCAACAAAGGAGACGCGGAACCCCAGAGGAACTCAACAGGCGACAGGGGTGAGTTTTTTTTTTCGTATTCTCACTCTGATTCGTAAACGGAGGAGACTGGGGAACACAACGTTACTGCTACTCTCGCTCCGGCTGGACGCACGAGCAAAGAACGTTCGTTCACGCG
Organism: Darwinula stevensoni; assembly: GCA_905338385.1. NCBI lineage: Eukaryota > Metazoa > Arthropoda > Ostracoda > Podocopida > Darwinulidae > Darwinula > Darwinula stevensoni. The sequence continues at coordinate 95,522 of CAJPEV010000128.1, forward strand.
GGATGATACGACTCCGTTCCCATGTGTCAGGGGAGCGGGCGAGGAGGATCCGGAGGGAGGAGTGGGAGTGGAACGATTCCTGACGAATCCCTCGGCCGTGGCCGTCATTGTGTTCCTTGGCCTCCTCAATCTCCTCCAGGTGAGAAGGGTCACGTCGCTTCTCGTTCCTCAGATCGTTCGTGGAGGCGGACGCCGGCTCCGATGCGGCCGGGGAACCGGCGAGCTGCGACTCGGCCGTCGGAGCCATGGGTCTCATGCTGCTTCTCAACGTCATGACGGTACGATCGCATCGCCGTCCCGTGCCGTGCCGATGCCTCGTCCGAGGCGCGAATTCGGAAACCTTCCTCGGCCGGGGACCTCCGAGTACAGAGTATGACGTCTCCGAGGAAAAACGCTAACGGATGAGGGGTTTCCTCCGCATTTTCAGACGGTACTGGGCCAAGTGATTCCAGCGGGAGACACTCGCACGGAAGGTCGAGATCAGAGGAGTCTGGACGAGATGGATCCCACCGATTTCGCTCTCCGGCGCTTCTACTCCCTCACCGAAGTGCGTTTCTATTTCCCTTCTCTTTCTGGGGGCCGACGGTAAAGACTGGATTCTGCGAACAGGAAACGAATCGGAAGATCTCCGAGTCGAACGAAGAGCCGGATTGCCTCCTGAAATGGACGTGCGAGGCCCATTCCTTGGCCGTATCCCGCCTCGGTTCCAGGGGCCTTCGGTTTTCTTCTTACCTCACGTCAGATCCTCTTTCTTCCCCATCCTTTTCTCTCTCCAGAAAGTCGAGGATGATCCGTTTTCTTTGGATGCAGGTCCATCGTGGCGTCTGGAATCTCTGATCCGCAAAAACAGGAAGAAATCCAGCGTGCAGCCGTTCGAGGTCGGCAGGGCGAGAATTGTTCCCGATTCTACGGCAGCTGTCCGCACCAGCTCGTCGTGCCTTCGCGTCCGTTGTCCGATCGCATCCACGATCAATAAAGGACACCGTCTTGGATTTCTGTCAGTTTTCGAATACCACGAGTCACAAAATTTGGAGTATCCCTCCGATCTCCAAACGGTAATTTTTTTCGGGCGAGCAAGCATGCAGGGAGGTGAACCTACGCTTGCGATCAGATAAAGTAACTTCCTTCCCAACAATGACTTTAACCGAAGAAGGAGAATTTTCATTTCTCTTGTGGTACGTGTCACAAACGAACCCCTATTTGGAAAAAAAATATCCACCCCATGCATATCTCTACTTCGAACGGATTCCTGAGAAGAATGCGGTGTACTTGGTGGGGGGGATGAGAATAAGGTGCTGGTAATCACTTCATAAGACAAATATCGGGAAACTCGGTCATTAAAAAACCCTCCGACGATCGTCGACGAATCTTCCAGCTTCGATATTCCAGGAAATGCAACGTTCCCGGTGCACGGGCAATAAAGAAAATGGAATCACGAGGTCACCGTAGGTATCTATGATACTTCGGTGACGCCATGAGGTGCGTCCGAGGCCACGGAAGTAAAAGCATCAACATTAACGAACTGGACTGTGTGAGACGATCGAGAAACTTTCGAGAGCGATGATCTTCACAAGTGCAGACTAGAATAGACAAGTCTTCCATATGTAATCGCAGATAGCAGATACACATTTGGCCCATCACTCGTTCTCTGCGGTGAATTTTGCAGACGCTGGAGTTTCATCTGAACAGGTCATTTTTAATCGATTTCCAACCTGAAGAGGTCTATTTTTCATCCATTCTCAGTTGTCGGGTGGAACTACATGCAAATGGAGCTTAGAAGACACGAAACTGGCCATGAAATCCCGAAAGCAGATTGCTCATGAAGGTAGTATACCTAGGGCTGCGCCAATTACCGCTATATGGGGATATTTATCGATATTCTTTCTATTCGAAAAATGCCTGCATATCGCGATATTATTTTTCAGCTTCGTGTTGACTCTTCCTGATTGCTCTCTTGAATCCATTCATGGCTGGCTAAGGCTGATTAAAGAAGGAAAAGTTCCGTGATTGACGAAGGAAACTTAAAGTTGGAAACTTTCAGCCATTTCTCGAATTGCTAGTCTTACATGGGATAGGCCTGATGAAAGGAAAACAAAATGCGGAAGGTTTCGTTCCAGAGCGATTCTCCCTATTAGACCTACGGAGCATACTTAACCATACAGCACTACCAGGGCTGCCCAGAGGGTGGGGGGGGGGGCAATAGGGGCAATAGTCAATAATCTGTCAATAGTCAATAGTCAGGGGTAATAATCTGCCCCTGGCCCCTGGAAACCTCTGGGCGGCCCTGGGCACTACCCCTAGATTTCAATACGACGATGGTGTGATCGTAAGGAAAGAAATGAGACATGGATCACCATAGCTCAATGGAAACACTTTGATTCCCCACAACACACATATTGTCTTCGACCTTTCACTCGGAAAATTGAGGAGACCATTGCAAAGGAAACGTCCCAGGTGAAGACCAAGTCACAAGCAAGAGACACCGATGTTCCTCTCGTTTCATGTCAACTCCATCATATAGTTATAGGTCTTGTTTCTGATTCTGACTCGGATTTACGATTCCGCGATATCGTGCGATTTATGGTTGGCGGTATCGATCCCTTCAGAACCCATATTCACACAGCCCTAAGTATATCCGAGTTAGGAAACCACCTTCCCCCCACCCCTGTAGCGGGATGGACACCCTCATCTTTGTTATCTCTGGGGAAGCAATAAACTTTCCTTTACCGTATGTCCAACAATGAGGCAACGATAGATCTCCCGTTTGTCGTCCAGATAAGAAGGGGATAAAGTTTTTGAATCGATGCGAAGTACAAATAGCAATGGCTGGTATGCAAGAACGTATAAAACTGATAAACAGATATTTTGGGATATATCATATGTTTGATAAGTTGGCCATATGCAGAAGCATTTAATGTCTATCATAATAGGGTATCTTGATAGTTATAAAATCGATCTATAAAGGATATATCTATTGCGGTCCCGAGCTTGTTTGTTCTGCTCATAACGGCTACCAGGGTGGATGCAGTGCATTTTGCTAACCCGATGAATTATGCGAACCGTCGCAACTTGTGTCGAGCGCAGTTATTCTGAGATAGATTAAATCCCTAAGAGTTCTTTCCAAATAGCCAATCTTCATTGGGCCAAGCATGGCATATCATCGGCAAAGTACTTCCCCCAATAGCACCCCAATATTGAATCGATATCGGCTGCCAAGGAATATACCCAGCAAACAAAGTAACGTTGTGGGAACGTTCCCCCAGGGTCAATACAGTGTCATCGACGTTGAAGGTCAAAGACCAACGTTGCGTGAATATTGTTGCAGTGTTATGGCATTATGATACCTTTTTAAACCTTTTCAAATAATGGAATATGCATCCCCAAATAGGGAAAACAATTTTTTTTTCGCAAAACGACAAAGAACCTATCCAGTCCCAGCAAACAATTTGAAACACATAATGTTGAATCAGCGTTGAATCAACATTGAATGAACGTTCGGAACGTTGATCCAACGTTACCTTGTTTGCTGGGGTGTTACTACCCCAGTAATACCAGATATTGGGTGAATGCTGGACCAACATTGGGCACGATGTCTACGATGTCGATGATCTTGGCATTATTGCCAATACCGGCTAAATATTAGCTCAATATTGACTTCCCAAATTTGCCATTCCATCATCGATGCAATATCAGACTGACCCAATGATCCAACGAGCCCAATTTCCACGGAGGAGTTAATTTAAAGAAAATGCTGAAGTTCTCCTCTTGTCCACTAGATGGAGGTGTGGGTCTCGCTTTTCGCACAGTACACAAAGTACACTTCCCTCTTTCCATGGACACATCCCTCACAGGAGTGTTTATTACCTCACCATATGCTTTACATTGCCTCATTATAGCAATCAATAAAATCGGACTTTTATTAATTTATTATCCATATATTCGAGACAGAAACATGGAGCCCAGGCAGTAAATAAGCTCATACTCCTTATGAGAATCCCTGGCATCGCAGTATATAATTACCTCAGAAGGAGTTTCTACAAACACGATCATACATATTGGCCCTATTCTTCGCATTCGGGAGGGGGAGTTATTTTTCCACTCTCAGCGAAGGAAAGGCGGATTTCTATACTCCACAGAGCAGAAAGGGGATAGCTGTTCCCTGTAAAGTACTAAAATTAGTACTTTCAGAATAATATTTAATCCATTGCCTTCGTTATTGACCAATTATGGAATGCTACAAGGGTGGGAGTGAGGGTTCAAATAAGTGACATTGCAGTGTTATTATAACAATCAATAAAATCGGGCACTTATTAATTTATTATCCATATATTCGAGACAGAAACATGGAGCCCAGGCAGTAAATAAGCTCATACTCCTTATGAGAACCCCTTGCATCGCAGCGCAAAATTACCTCAGAGAGAGTTTCTACAAACTCGATCATATACATTGGGTCTATTCTTCGCATTTGGGAGGGAGAATTATTTTTCCACTCTCAGTGAAGGAAATGAGTGTTTCTATACTCCACAGAGCAGAAAGGGGATAGCAGTTCCCTGTAAAGTACTAAGATTAGTACTTTCAGAATAATATTTAATCCATAGCCTTCATTATTGACCAATTCTAGAATGCTACAAGGGTGGGAGTGAGGGTTCAAATAAGTGACATTGCAATGTTGACTCAACGTTCAGCCAGTGTTGAACTTCAACGTTCAGCCAGTGTTGAACTTCAACGTTCATCTGAGTGTTCCGATAAGCGACATTGCAATAGTGACTTAATGTTAGCGGCAACGCCAACCAAACACTGGGAAGGTTCAAAATTAACGTTCATGCAACGCTGATTGAATGTTAGAATGTTTGCTGGGTACATATTAGCTCAACATTGGTACCCATCTTGGACCATTATTGGGAATACTACCGGGCCCCTTGTTGGACCAACATTGGCGTTAATATTTTCTCTAAATTCTTTATTCGGTGGAGGTATTCCCATGGTGAAGGCATTTCTATATGCAGTACTAGCATAGAGTAGAGAGTGTAACTAGGGCTCCACTTCGCTCGAATCCCATTCAATGACAGGGTCGCAATATAGATGTCGCTGTCGATCCTGCGGGCGCACATCAACAACTCTTCCATGGTCGAGCAGCGGACTCAACGAGATACGTGTGCTACGTTGAGCCCTACGTACGCCCCTTTGGGTCGAATCCCCGAATGAGTCGTTTCCCGATTCCGCAGCCACGAAGCACGCTTCATGGAAGTGTTGTTGATAACAAGCCACCAGATGCCTGTAATATTTAGTTACACTCTCTACTCTATGGTACTAGTTCGGCCTGTACCAGTACAACCCCTTGCCCATGCACATGTCTGTCCCGTGGAGAATAGGCAGGAGACAGAACAGTACAGTGGTTGATCTTCCTTCCACTTCACCAGAAGATTGAGCCGCGGATATTTTCCTTGTTCAAATGCTTCTTTCGAAAAAGGAAATACTGTATTCGTAGGGGTTCTCATAGGGAACATGAACTTAGTTATTTCCTGGATTCCATGATTCTATCTCGAATATGGGGATTACAAATGATGAATTGTCCGACTTTATTGATTGCTATAGGGTGATTACAAGTCAGATCGACCAATTTTCCCATGATTTCTTGGCCGACCATCAGCGATTTGGCTGAAATTTGGTGAGGAGGTAGCGTTTGGCCCAAAAGCGGGAAATCCAAAATATATATTTTTTTTTTCTGACCGAAGGTGTTTTCGTGGCGAGGTCACAAAATGTTGACCTATTTTAGCTGGTCAGGCTGACCTCAATCAGACTTTCTTCGATAACTCCTTAGCTATTTGTCATAGAATGTTCATTTAGGACTCCTTTTTTAAGGTCTCCTTTAGTTCTATATTGTGCACTTCATTTCAAGGTCATATTCATGTACACTCATTTTACATAAAAATCGAAGGCCTGAATGACCTTTGACCCTTCATATATATATAAAGTTTAAATTTCACCAAATTTACAAGATAACACGAGAATAATATGGTAATGAAGCTCTTAAATTTTCAGGAGGATGTTTTGCCCTAGTTTTGGAGATATGTGCAACATTGTGCTTTACATTTTCCGTTTTTGGTTGCATTAATTTCTGAAAGCTCAATATCGAATTCATTTGTTGCCCCAACATTATAAATGTGGCTGACTTGTGGTACAGGAATAGTTTGAATCAGCAGCTCTACACCGTTTTTTAAATTTTGAATCTTATGTTTCAATATACAACACAGCAAGAAATATGAAATTTAGAAATTGAGGTGAAATGATGTAGGATTTCCTCTCTCATTTCATTTTTGCCATAGAACTGGTTTTGGCAGCAGAGTAGATTCGGATTTGAAGGTGGTTCGCATCAATAGGCACGTATGAATGATGTTTCCAGGTTGCTGGAATTGACTGGACGGACTGGAATCGCTGCTGAAGTTTCTTCCCTGTTTCCTCGACATTCTCTGTCTTCACATACATGAAATGGATATTTTTCATGCAGGCTTTTGCAAAGAAGAAAAGGTCCATTGCACTTAGGATATGTTCTTCGTTTGGTCGCTGGATACTGGCCCTTGTGGTTAGACGTTTCACAGTCCCACCAAGACCATCACATAGACTTTTTCTATGATTCGTCGCAAAGATGGCCACTGTGCGGTGATACCAAAGGCAGCCTCGCGATGGCACAGGTTTGAGAAGTTCTTTTTATTTTCATATTAAGCAGTTTCACCATCAGAGAAGTAGAAGATTCTCGACAGCCCGTGGACTTTATCCTTCAGGATTGGGATGAGGAGATTCTGAGAGTGGTTCATAGCCACCGTGTCATGGGCCAATGAATATGAAATGATGCAGAAATTTAGGTGCACCAGGTCATCAAAATCATCGTTTCGAAAATAGCAGACAAAAGGATGTAATGTTGCTTGGCTGTTTTTCCTATGAAATCCTTGCGCTTCATCTTGCACAGCAAATGCATAGTTTTCTGAGAAGTCACCAAGGACAATCGCCTCCCCAGGTTTGAGCTCTTCCTTTGTCTTGGATAGATATGCAGCTTGTTCTCTAGAAATGAAATCGTGGGTCTTCAGCTGTGTTAGCTTCGACAGCAACTTAGCCACAAACTCCTCTGCTGAAGAAACAACTGTCTCCAGATTTGCCCGATCAGTGGACACCCGCTGTTTGCAGGTAATCGTGTCGACCATACCTTCTTCAAAGCTGGTTAGCAAGTCGTCTTGCAGGAATTCCATTCTTGGGCAGCTTTTGCATTGCCCCAAAAAGCAGGCCTCTGTTGGTTGGTGACAGACAATATTGGAGATCAGTTCTTTGTAAGTTCGCCTAATTCTTCCCCCATGTAACATCAGTTTGACATCTTGGCGATTCGTGCATACGCACACGGCATGAGTACCACATCCACCTGCCAGAATACATTCTTTTGGGCGAACTTCAGCAAACTTTGAAAACCCAACCTGAACATCTGGATGTTTGTTTTTGAATGCTTGTTACTCTTCCTTGAGGTTGCCAAGGACCGGTCTCTTGGTTCGTTGTTCTCAATCGCCATTCTCTGTTTTTACAGAGACATAGTCCTTTGCAACTGGACACGTTCGAGAAACTGAATCATCAGGTTCCAGGTCACTTAGAAAGCGTGGCACGACGGAATGTACCCCGCTAAAATATTCCCGACAATAAACCCCCGACATTAACTTTTCCCGACTCTTTACCCCCGACATAATATCCCCCGACGAAAGCTAAGGGTGGATTTTTGAACAGAACATTATCCGATAATGCAGCTTTATTTACCGGATTTATAATGCATTTTCTCCGAAATAAAGCTGCATTATCGGATAATGCTCTGTTCAAAAATCCACCCTAAGTGAGAAAATATAGCTTTTCCAAGACAAATATGAACAAACGGAAGTCAAATGTGACTAAGGAAGGTCAAAAGTGTCGCTGTGCTGGATGTCGGATTTTAGGGAAAAGCTTGTTCGACATAAGGAAAGTCAAATTCGGCCGTTGTGAGACTTGAGGCCTTGTCTCTTGGTCGTGCTCCAAGAGAGATGCCCTCTCTGCGCATTTCCGTAGAAAAAATATTCAACTGCAAATTTGCAAGTGCATGTGCATGAGATCTCACTATTCCATTTACCATGCAGACAATGTTTGATTTCAATCCATGAGAGTGAAAACTATAGGTAGTATCCAATGGAATCCAAGATTTATGGAAAGAGATCAAACTTCTCATGCAATTCAAATGAGACTCATGATATAGATTCAAAGAGTTCTTCATTCCATCAGGATATCAGGTCATCGGGAAACTTAAATGAGAAGTTCAAATTGCATCCTGGACTATGAAGAGAAGTATTGGGTTGGAAAGAAAGTCTTGCAACACTTTCTGACGAAGCCCTGCGGAACGCCCTCAACGCGAAGCCGAACGCCACCACTCGCGAATTGGCGACTACACTTGGAGTCACCCATATGGCCATCGGCAACCATATGAACGACCTCGGCTATCGGAAGGTTTACTCGACGTGGGTCCCTCATCAGCTCGGCGACTCTGACAAAGCAATCCGTGTCAGTGTCTGGGAATCACTGCTCCTTCGTCCGCACAGAAAGGACCTTCTGAAGGAAATCGTTACCGGAGATGAGAGCTGGGTCCTCGACGTCAACCGTACTTGCAAGAGTCAGTGGCTTCCACGAGAATTGCCGCCACACGAACCGAAACCAGGGTTCCACGAGAAGAAGGTTCTTCTCTGCTGTTGGTGGGATTCGGAAGGAATGTCGTACCGTGAGCTCCTGCCAACCGGTACCACCGTGACTGCCGTCGTCTACGCTGCTCGACTTCAGAAGTTGGCTGGCGTCATTCAAAAAGAGCGTCCCAAACGCGACAAAGTTCTCCTTCTGCCTGACAACGCTCGTCCACGTGTTGCGAAGATGACTCGCCAGACGATTTCGGAACTGGACTGGGAAGTTTTACCCCATCCAGCGTATTCTCCGGACTCGGCCCCTTCCGACGATCACTCGTTCCGGGCCCTCGAGAATCACCTGCGGGACGAGGCACGAGACGATCGAGCACGGCTCGAAAATGACGTCGGCCGTTTCTTCGCTTCGCAATCGCCAGAGTTCTGGGCAGAGGGCATCGAGCAGTTACCCGTGCGTTGGGAACATGTCATAGACAACAATGGTCATTACATTGTAGACTGAAATTGCATTTCGATAAAGTTATAAAATTTTGAAAAATTTGCGCAAAGTGTTGCAAGACTTTCTTTCCAACCCAATATATTTGCCATGAAATCAACGGTTTGATATTGAGAGTATCACGGTTTGCATGACAATATCACTCAGTTCCAAACACTTGGGGATATATGACTAAATGTGCAAGAACGATTGGTGACATTTCTCAGGGGATATGACCGTCGTGGCTTCCTGTCCCAACTGTGAGAGGATTGATAAGCGATACTGGTGAAGATTCATCCCCAGCTCAGTCGCTCGATTGCGATCGTCGATCTATTCCTTGCTCTCTGCCAAGAGTAGGCTTCATGCGGTTCTTGAAACATGAGAAAGCAAACTCAACGCAATTCGGAAATGGAGAATATTGGGGAAGGAACCGAACTTCTCTATTCCCGACATCTTCGAAAGCTGCGGTGAGCTGGAGCGTTATCCATGATGAAAATGGTTTCATCATCTCCGAGAATAGTTTCAAAAAGTCTATGAACTTGGTAGCATTCATCCCACCTTCTATGATCGAGCAATCTAGGAGGCCTAGCTGAGGCGATATAGCAAATGTGATTGTCAGATTCTTTCCTCGATTGCCGGACATAACACGAACTGCCCTCTCTCCCCGCACAGCGTGGCCACGGTTGTGCTTGGTGTGAATGTTGTATCCTGCTTCATCGATGAACACAAGATTCTTTCTGATTCCTTCTTGCATGGGCCACTGGGAATAGGCGTATCGCTTCTCCTTCACATCTCGATTTCTCTGTTGGTGAGTCTTCAAGTTTCTTGGTTATGAGCAGGCCATTGAGCATGTTTGAAATGGTCTTGTCAGAAATGGACTTGTCAGAAACGAGCGGCTTCTCTGGCAATCTCCGCCGGAGTTCCTGGTTGATCCGTCTCAATGTAAACGCAGGGGACTCTCCAACAACTGCAGCCAAGCAATCGGACATATCATCTTGCTTCGTCCACCGCCTTCCCCCTCGTCGTTTCTCTACAACCCCTGACTCCAGATACCTTCTCTGATAACGCTAGCATCGTAATTACAATTGTACTTCATCAAATTTTGCAGAATGAACGATGGAACGAACCAAGCAACAATAGCACGAGCAGTGGCTTTCTTGATCCCAAGTATAGACGCCAATAACAGGTAGTCATCAGCGATTACTCATCACCGCTTTCGTGTGAACCCAAGTAGCGCAAAAGTAGTGGGCCATTAGCGGCCCAGGCACAACACTTGTGGATTTATGCCGGGGCACAGTGGTACAAAAGTCGGAAATTCTTGGACAAAACTCATATTTTGAAAATGGAGGGAAAAAAATTATATTGTCACCAAAAGTTACGGATTGAAGTCCTTGTCCTGCATCGCTATTTCTCCAGGTCTTCCTCTTGTCCTTTATTAGCCTTTACATGGTGCAAAGGTCAATGACTGGAACTTTTCTTAAAATATGGAAACTTGATGCGAAATTGTGACAAAAGTTTGTCATGTAATACGGCTGTTCTTGTCAATGTTTTTTCAAGTGCGATCTGAAGGTGTACCTGAAGGTGAGTCTTACTTATTGTATTACAGTTTTACTCCTGATGAATATGCATAACTCATGTTATTTATTAGATCCTGTGTAGTCGATTGATGAACTACTTCTAATGACAAGGTAAATTTATCGAGTGAATTTGAAATACTTCTCAAGATTTCTCAGGAAATTCCTTATAGGCCAATGAGTATCTATTAATGAAGAAAAAAATCAGCCCAATCTCCTGCGCCCAGCTGCGCCTAAAGTGCGCTCTTTCATCCTACTGTAAGGATTGGAGGATTTCCATGAATCATTCCAAATCCTCATACCTTTATGTGCACAGAAGCCTATCCCGAGACCCCTACAACTTTAGGCTTTGGATGAATGGAAACCTCATCCTCGCTGCTTCCACCTGCAAATTTCTAGATATCACTTTCCACAAACACCTCCGTTGGTCCTCCCACGTGCAGATGCTACGTCAAAAGGCAATTCGTAAATTGAATTGTCTGAAGTTGCTCTCGTTTGTCAATGGTTGTGAACCCAACGTCATCATGCGCCTGTATAAAGGTGGATTTATACTGGGCGGAAAACGGCGCGGAAAGCGGATGGCGGAATTTCGTTAAACTTGAGAACGGAAATTTCCGCTTTCCGCTGTCGTTTTCGCCTGACGGAAGGCAATTTATACTGAGCGGTCGCGCTTTTAGCCGGAGATATTCAACATCAGTGTACTGGAGGGAAATGATATGAAAACGAAGCCCATATCATTGCAAGCCAAAAAATACATTTCCAAATAAGGCAAAGTATATACGTGTACTGTAACGGGTGTCTCAGATATAAATGCACTCTCAGGATTCATTGAATATCTCTGTCATTTCAAGCCCATCAGTCTTGATTATTTAATCATAGATTCTCTGTACAATTCTCTACTGCCCAAATCATTTTATTTTTGTATGCTACCACCGTCATTCCCTACGACAGCTCGCAAACGAGACGTCAAAGACAGACAAGATTCTCACACGACTTTCTTCGAAATTTGCTTTACAGCCACTTTCAGTTCGCGAAGAGTCCCTTTGCTGCTCACACGGTCCCACTTGATGGCCGGCACGAGCTTATTCCAAATGCAATATAGTCCAATGATTTCGAGTCGATCAAAAGGCTGGCAAGAAGCAGAAACACAAGTTTCCACAAAAGGTGATGGTCTGGTTGGGAGCGTGTTCGAAAATGCTGACTCCTCTGGTCATTCTCGACAAGAGCAGCGTAAGAGGGGCCAGTCCCTCCATTAGCTCCTATTCTTAAAAAAAAAACTATATTTTCTCCGTTCACAGATATGGAATTCCGTATTCAATTTCGTGTAAGTGTAAGGTGTGTCTAACTTTCTGTGAGAGGACAGACACTCTTGCATTCCCAAGTGATTCCGCTCCTGGGTGCCTCAGAATCCAGAATGAGTATTGCTTGAATGTTTTTGGTGGTAGGAGTGTACCTTTCAAAGGTAATCAGATAAGGTCCTGCTCCTTCGTCTCAACCCGATGAAGGAGCAGTGAGAGGTCAAAAGAATGCGTTCATTGCCATGTGCAAATCCTCAAGCTTCGAATGAGATATCCATCCCTGATGCACTCGGGATGAGTCACAAGGGGCACGATTTTCTTCTCTTTGACAGCGGAGAGCAGGATTCCAGTAAAATGTTCATTTTCTCCACTCCAGATGACCTCACGGTCGTGTCTGAATCACGCAACCGGTTCGGCGACGGAACTTTTTCTGTGACACCCCATCTCTTCCGACGGCTTCCTACGATTCGTGTCGTGAAGTTGGGAGAAATTTTTCCCACGGTCTTCGCATTCCTCGCATCCAAGTCTCAAAGGAATCACGAACGCCTTTTCCAGGAAATATCTATTGCCGGAGCCAACTCACCAGAGAGCACGCTCTTCGACTTGGAACTTGCATCGTGTGATGCTGCTCGGAGTGTTTTTCCTGGCATCGCGATTCGGGGATGTCTCTTTCATCTGGGACGATCGCTTTGGAGAAAGATTGAGGCACTCGGACCGATTCGGTCGCACACCGAGGAGGAGGACGTTCGCCCTAGATGCAGGATGCCACTTGCCCTTTGCCTTCGTGCCTGTAACCGGCGTCGTCACCGCATTCGAATCCATTCGTGATGCGGCTCCAGACGAGCTGGAACACTCGTACGATCACCGGGAGTACGAGTACATCGGGAGGCAGAGAAGAGGGAGAAGAGCCACTCCTCTCTTCCAATTTTCTGTATGGAACGTACTCGACGGGCCAGTCAGATCTGCCGAGGACAAATAATCGCATCGAGGGTCGGCATCGTACTTTTGAAGTAACCGTAGGCGCCCATCGTCTCGACGTTCACATGATGGTGGAAGCGCCACGGAAAGAACAGGCTAGAACAGAAGCATGCATTCGGCAATCACAGGCAGGAGCTGCGCCTCGCCACTCCAGGAATAAGTACATGCGGATCAATGATCGCCTGAAGGCTATTGCCGACGACGACAACCTGGCACTAGATCACCTACGTTCAATAGCCGTGAATCTTGGGGACATGAGTCATAGGAATTCGTTTGACATTTTTGTTTTTGTGTTCTTCATATTCCACGACGAAGTTTCATTTGGAATATTTTGTATGTGGACTCTTTTTCATCGAAAATGAAATGTCTTCGGAATTTTTTCCACAGATTAATTTATTGGGGTGGCATTTTGTCTGGATACGATGTCATGAGAAGGTTCCATCGGGTATTTTTGTCAGTTCTATTTCGTCCCAGGACATTATGTCGGGTAACCAATTGATCTTACATACAAAGTACATACAAAGTTTCACAACGTTGTGCCCACCGGTTTCCTGGGGGCAGTCGTCTGAACAGCGGAAGTGACTTTTGAAACGCTCTGTATACCATTGCACCAGAGAGCAGGGCCGCCCAGAGGGGGGGGGGGGGGGGTGGCAATTGGGGCAATCTGTCCCGGGCCCTACATAGCTAGGGATCCTAAGGGGGGCCCCCAAGGGGTCTCCGGTTTAGTTTCGCCCTGGGCCCCTGGAAACCTCTGGGCGGCCCTGCCAGAGAGCTCAGATTCAACTCTCTCAAGGTGAACATTGCTCAATTTTCATTATTTCATTAAAAAGAGGCAAGTTCTTAACCTGGAAAACGTCAAAATAGCAGATTCGCCCTTTTCCTAGACTTGAGCAGATATGTCATGCCCTTTTTGTAACGCCCTCCTTTACAATGCAGATGAACTCCAGGCGACCACTGACTTTCGGTCTATAAAAATCATCCCATCAAGATATGTGTCCAGAAGTCAGAAGCGTCTTTAATAATTAAAATTCGAAATCTCATCAAAATCATCAGGAACATAATAGAAAAGCAACAGAAAAAAGCAAATCATATCTCAAAGCAACACTTAAATGACAGGAGGATCCATATTGCAGAGGTATTCAGGTATATCTTCCACAAAGAGTTTCACGCCAATTGGAGGCCAGTCAGGCAGGAACTTATTGAGTTGATAACTCAATTCCTTGTATCCCTTTGACTCTCTTTGTCCCTTCTTCTTTGCCTTCAAAAGTCGTTTCAAGCAGTGCAGATCTAAAATCCACTGGAAGAGAAAATGGGAACCTTGCAAAGCACAACTGCAGGGAAAGAAGACTTCAGAACTACAAAAATGAAGAATGGTCCTTACCTCGATGATGAAAGAGAAGAAAATATTGAGGAAAATGAGGCCAAGGAGAAGAAGGCGAAAGAACCACGCAATGGGTTGATGATGGGGCATCAGCTCAAAGAAGGAGGCCAAAGGGGCCAAAGGAAGGACCAAAAGCAAAGCATTGAACAATCCCAAGCCCAGAAGAGCCACCAGGAACAGGTCTAAAATGGGAATGGGAAGGATCATATGATCAGAGTGAGGTCAGGGATCCATTTGGAAAAGTGAGAAAGTGAATGAATGGGTTGTAGGGAATGACAGAGAACTGACAGTTGGCATAGAAAGGCTTGCGAAATGGAGGTCCCTTGGAGACAGCAGCAGCCAAAATCAGGTACTGGAAGGAACTGACACTAAAGATCACAGAATTCTCCCAAGATTTAACTATTTCTTGATCCCCTCCTCCTCTTCCTATTGGGTCCACCAATTCATCATGATTTGGGTCACCATGGAACCTTAAGGATGAAATTAATCATTTTTCACTAAATATCCAACTGCATTGACAGTGAACCTAGGATTTAACAGAACTTATACAAACCATGGCTGGAAAAGCAAGAGATATAGAGCAGCAATCTGGATTCCACAAGCAAGGAGGATCTGAAGAATGATGGATAGGAGAATGGAAGGACTAAGGAGACTCCCAGGTGGGGTCCGCTTAACAAGTACAGGGTAAGCAGGGGTGAGACCCATTAAAACAGCCACTGATGTTGTGATCACGAGGTCTATGTAGAGGAACTGCATGTCTCCCAAGTTTGTCCTCCTCTGTGCAAGGTCCCATGATAGGATCAGCAGGCATTGTATAGATTTCACCAAAGTCAGCAGATAAAGAGAGAAAAGTCTTACTGTGTACAGAATGAGGACTGAGATGAACTGAACCATGGAGTACAAGGCCATGTACTTGAAGGTTCCAAAGCTGGTCATGAGGGAACACCTTCCTTCTCGAATGACCCGAGGCACACATGTGATGTCAGTAATGCGAGATGTGAAGGGAGCAGCAACAGAAGCCTCAGCATCTGACAGACTGATCCCAACATGTGCTGTCTTCAAGGCCTAACATAGCAACCCAGAACCAAAATTTGATCCTGATAGTATGAAGTAGATAAATGTAATGATTTTCCATCTTGGAGGGATTCTCATCAAAAAAGACATGAGAAAGATTTCTTACCCCACAGTCATTGGCTCCATCTCCACACATCCCAACAACATAATCCAGGGCTTGAAAGCTTTCCACCAGTTGAGCCTTGTGATCAGGTGCCATTCGAGCAAACACTCGTCCCTTCAAAGTCACAAAAGGGACCAAGAAGGGAAAGTGGGTGCGTAATCCTGCCCATGTCTTCCCAGTCAATGCCAACACAGACTCTTTCTCCTCTGATCCCAGGCACACCTTCAAGAGATTTAATAATTATAAGAATCACTTTCTTCAGCCTGCTGTCCTTAACAGGAAGCAAAAGAGAAAACATGACTCACAAGGGTCTCATCCACAGAGGAGTAGGTAGTAGATGCGATTGCTGCATTCATTGCTGTTTCAATGTCAGCTTGAGGCATCTCAGCTTCTTCAAAGAGGATCCAAGGAGAAGTGAACTCCTCAGAAGGACTGCATGAGACAACGATCACTTGACTGTTTGGTTTGATCATCTTGCATTCATGGGCCACACTCACTGCAGTCAAAATGTCATCTCCTGCATAGGTGGAGTTCATATATGACTATACAATTTCAACACCAATTGCCCTGTGGAGATCAAGGAAGATGACTTTGCCCCTCCTTTGTTATGTTCCTAATGACCAAGAAATGATTCACAATAAACACTCAGGGTCAGCTCTTTAAATGGGTCATATGCGTACACTTTCTGTAAATTGATACTATTGTGGAAGCTATCCAACTTCTAAAAAAAAAAATTAAATGATGATGCTGTTTATAGCAAGAACTGATTTATGCCACAATCCTACATCATCCAGATACCAAGTACAGCCTCAACTACAGCAGTTAGTGATGTTGATAACTCGGAAGAGACAACTCACATGGATGAAAGGTATTAATCAATCAGAGACATCCAGAATTTGAGGAGTTAGAGTTCAAGATGAAGCAACTGTGATTTCAAAGAGTGAAAATGACTTCCACCAAAGATTTCAAAAGAGAAACTAGGTTTTCTTCGAAGTGACTACATCATAATGGGATAGTCTCTGACTAGATGACACTAAAGGAACCTCTCATTTTCTGAAATTCTTTGTTTCCTGGCTTAATTTTACATTCTGTCACAATATGAAAAAATAATTCCTGGACATAAGTATATTCTGTCACAATATGAAAAAATAATTCCAGGACATAAGTATACAGCTTGCTAGAGTCATGCTACTCTGGGTAGTGTCATGATATTGAGGCAGGAAACCACACACAGATAGGGAGTAGAATCATGTGATTGGTCTGGTAACATCCACTTGGTGAACAACATGGACAAGTTCCTAGAATTACAGCAATATCATAAGCTAAATTTCAACTCTCCTTTTGCTCAAGTGTTGCAGGTTAAACACATGCCGAAGTGCAGATGGTTTTAAAACCATCTGCACTTTGCACATACACAGTGTACATACACAGTTACAACATTTCTAAATTTACTTTTAAAAAACAGTCCTAGTTTTTATAAATGTCCCTCTCTTTAAAAAAAGAGAATTGAGGGATGAGGTGATTTTTTGGCAGTTTTTTGCCATAGAGAAAGGGAAAGACCTCATCCCTCACATTCCACACAACAACTTAGCAAGTACAGTGAATGTCATGTAAAATCACTGTTTTCTCTTGGGAGGGAATTTTAACCTTACCAGTGACCATGACAGAGTGGATATTGGCAGCATAGAGTTCCTGGATGACAGGTGTGGTTTGTGGTTTGAGAGTGTTCCGCATGATGAGGAGACCCAAAAGACTTAGCTCATGTTCCAGAGTCTCCCTCTTGATTCTTTGGGCCTGATGCCAAGAGAATTTTTTGCCCAAAGGTTTCCATGCAAATGCCAGCACTCTGAATCCTTGCACCGTGTATTCACGCACACGTTCCCAGAACCCTCCTGGAACTGAAGAATTCCTTATACAGATGAAAACAATCCTCTCCTTTCAATTAAATTAGTCAGTCAAGGATCATACTTGATTGAGGATGGCAGAGGGAAGCAATCTTCTCAGGAGCTCCCTTACAGAAGAAATCCATGTGATCTTTGCCAAGGGTGCGTGTGATGACTGACATTCGCTGAAGGGAAGAAGTGAATGGGAACTGCCGAACAATGCCAACCTCATAGGGGATGGCAAATTCGGTCTCTTCAAGTCCATCTCCTCCATTTCCACTCTGGTCATTAAAAGTATAATCAATTATTTGTCTATGATTTTGCTTGACAAGGATTATACTACAATGAATGCTTACAAAGGTTCAGGACATGAGACCAATGCAAGTCATTTCGGCAGATATGTCAGGCAGATTTAAACCTACAATGTGAATATTGTATATATAGAGAGTGCTGAGAAAGTAACAGTATTATACTTAGTAAAAGCTTTCTTACATATGCACAAGTAATTCAAGCCACATTATTTGTCAACTGTTTATGTTTCCAGGTTTCCACTGTTTTTTTTGTTTCCACTCAATCCAAACATTTGATTGCAGGGTTGTCATGAATCAGTGCAGCTTAAGCACAATCATGTCAGGTTTTAAAATTGAATGGAGGTATTTATATTCCATTAAAGTTTCTTGCATGGATAAACATCTTAAGTTCATGTAGATATTATTGTTTTTTTTATCAAGAGATAATCTCTCATAGTCCCCATATAGAGACATATACACCCTTGGTATTTCATCACCAACAAGAATTCACTAAGTGTATCTGAGTTTAAAAGTCTAACCACTTGCAGTACCCTCCCATCTACCCTTCCTGTACCCACTGAAGTCCTCCACCTAATATCATGTAATCCACATCTTTGGGGGTGACAAAATCTTATATGTGTGGTTATTTTTAGGATATGCTATTTGGGATGACCACTAGAGTTTGTTCATGTAATAAGACAGGGTGGTCCAAATATTTTGCTTCATATGGCTTTCTGCTGTCATGGTGTCAAGCACACATGTGAGGGTCTCTCCAGTGAAACATTAGGCTAAAATTTTCATGCCCTAGGAACATCAAAATCTTAATACATTACGAAATAAGGAAGTTTGAGCTTCAGCAACTAAAAAGTTTAAGATCCCTTCAGGAATGACACTAGAGACAATTTAGGTACTGTCTCAATTTGGTGGCAGGAACATTGATTAACTGCCAGATGGTTTGGCTCATTTATTTCACCGCACAGTTTTTGAACCAATGGCTCTTGACCTCAAGCACTGATCAAGCCCACAGAACTTTATTTTATTGAGATCTATTTACAAAATATATTATTTGGTTTTTCTGTTAGAGTGCTGACAGACACACAGAAAGATGACAGAGAAAAATTATTTGTTGGTAAATGCATATCTTTTGTATGCACTACATGGAATATAGACTATATTGAGCACCATTTGGCTGGCCTTACTCGGATGTGAGTCAAATTATGGGTGCAAGGACTTAAAATTGGAGGAGGAGGAGGGGGGGGGGGTGATTATTTTGTATGAAGATAACCAGTGTGAGTTAAGCATGGAAAAACTTGAGAATAGAAGAAAATTCAGAAATGTTCATATAGGGTGAGTGCTGCAAATTTTGGCACAGGTGGTAATGTCAGCATTTTCCAATCATCAACCTTCTGCTTCCACTACCAGTCCCCTAGGTATGAGGAGAAGTCCATTCTCAGATGGTGGAACTACTGCTGTTGACATATGCTTGGAACAACCCTATTTGATGGTGTAGTTTTCCCACAGTGGCTGCCTTCCCTAAATGCACTCCGAAAATCCTGCTAAATCTTGTAATTTTGCCAAGCTTTGCAAGTTCCTGTTCTTCTATTCCATACTGGGTATTGTTTTAGTTCATTGCATTCATTTTGGAGTTTATTGTAAACATTAGTGTTACTTAGGTGTGCTGAGATTTCTAACAGGGTGGTGCCAACTATGCCAGCAAGTGTGTAGAGATTCCCAACATCCAACCCAACTTCACCTTTGACCCAGGCCCTCAGGAAGGAAAGGCCCAGGGTACTTGAGGTGTACAATACAAGGAGGAATACAGGGTGGTGCAAAATACCTGCCCCCAACCTCCAGAAAAAACCTGCAGAGTTTAACCAAATACAAAAGTTAACCTTGATTTCTTATCATCACTCAATGTTATGAGCAAAATTTAAACGCTGTTACCAACATGTGCCTTTAAAATAGCTGGATTTTTTTCATACTTAAATATTAACAAATTTCAGAACAAAATCATCATCACAAGCTTTTATTTCAGAATCTTGATTGAAAATTATTTTTTTTGTGGATCATTCCTGCATTTAATCCTTCAAAATTGACCCCACATGTTTGGAAACAATGTGATTAGGTAAGTTCCCCAGGCATTCTCCATATTGAATGAAGTCAATGTAGTTTTTCTGCTTCTCCTGGAGACTGGAACACGCTGTCCTGATGGCTTTATGCAATTGTGTGAGCTTCAGGGATCTAAAACCTTCAAACTATGAATCATTATCACTCAAAGTCTTACTCCAGTTCCATTCCACTCAACTTTCACCTGTGTTCAATTTAATTTCAAATCACTTTTTCGTGATTAATAGTGCACCAACGTCTTTTGCAAATTTCCAAGATACAACCATAGCCCAACAGACATAATGGTTTGCTGGCACCTAGGATGCCTGTCATTTTTTTAATTTTCAATTTTGCACATAATATTGTGTGATGATAAGATATCAAGGGTAACTATTGTTCTTGGTCAAAAGCCTCTGCTGGTTTTGTCTGGAGGTTGGGGGGCAGATATTTTGCACTACCCTGCATAATAGAGGTATGACCTGACCCAAAGTGAATGAGGAAGCTCCATTATGGAAACCACCAAACAAGGTGGAAGTTAAAAATTTGCTTAAAGTGCCAACATTCCCAACTCTCATCCTAGCTTCAGTCCACTTTTCTGATAGGGCCTCTGACTGGATATGGTACCTCTTAAGTGAAAGCTTGTCATAAGCTTAACTCAATACCATAGACATCAGAGACAACCAACCAAAAGTCAAATTTCTCCAATAAATGTTAGTGAGTTAATGGTATATTGCAATGTTGGAAGTCATTACAAGTGGATTTCACTGAAGGGGCATGGTAACTGCAGAAGAGTTATTGTGCCTAAGCTAACATATCTTCCAGCAAACTAAAGATACTTATTGCTAAAGTAAAAAAAAAAAAAAATTCACAACTGACGATTTGCATAAGAGAAATAAATCCTGGATGCTCATGTAGGTGTTACACCATATTACATATTGAAGAATCTCCATAGTGTCCCCTGGAAAAGCCTAGCTTTGATTCTTGCATGCATTGCTACAAAGATGCAATAATTGTATGAATTATGTAGTTTTATGATTTTAACATCCACCTGGACCCTTCTCTCCTTCCATTGGGAAGGATGCCTTGGAATGATTACTCCATGAAATAGTCTACAGGCATTGAAAGCAAGGACATGACAGGAAGATACACAAGAAAATAATATTTTTGGGAGGATGAGGACTCACAGCAAGGTTGGGGTCAAAACCGATTTGAGGGACGATAGGAGGTCGGACAACTGTTGGGAGCAGGAGATCGAAACGAGATTCTTCATCTTCCCCAGGTTCTTCCAACACCTGAAAGCATACCCTTTTTCTCAAATGAGACCAAACAAACAAGATCTATTTGAATGAAGTGAATACCATGAGGCTTACCCATTTAGTGGCATTAAACATCTTCACGTCAAGTGGATCACCTGTAAGCTGGTTGTCAACCATGGTCAAAGAATGACATGTTGCCAAGGCAATAAGGAGAGGATTGGATTCAGGTAGAAGTGCCACATTTGTCAATAATGGTTCAATTTCAATGGGTCCTGATGAGATTGGGACAACACCCCACATGTCCAGCCCTTCTTCAGTCAGGGTCCCTGTCTGGAAATACAGTTGACTCTGAATAATGGAATACCATTGCATGGTCCTGATTTACTTTACAATACAGTAGATAGTTTCAGTTATTGCAATACTCCAGATTATTGAATGAATCTTGCTGGTCCCATGAGTATTCAACTGTATCAATTCCACAATGACCAGTGGTTAGACTAATTAATAGAACACAGGAAGAATACAATATTAAAAAATCAGAAAACATTGCCTACTTCTTCCTATGAACATTTTTCCTTTCAAAACCTGACAGCTCCTGAGAACTTATTTCTTCTAAGAAAAAAGTTTAAGATATTTATCCAAATTTTGTGATTTATTTAAAACTTAAAAAAAAAAACACTTTTAGACATTCTTTCCATTTTATAAACTTAATATTTGTCCATAATATTCTCAAAAACAACAATGGAAAGCAACTCTGGTTAAAATGTGGAAAGCAAATATACAGGGTGGCCAGTAAATACTTGACACATTTCAAAGTACTGTTGAATGGGCATTACGTCAGGAAATGAAATTATTTATTTGGCATAGTAAACTACAACTCAGGAATTTTATACACAATAGCCATGTCTGGTTTTTTGCTTCATTTAGGTCTTGAAAACACATTGGTATGTAAATGTCCACCATTTTCCTATATGCACTGATGTGTATGGATCACTGTGTTTTGCATCACTTTTCACCAAGCATCAATTGGAATATAGGCTATTGCCAGTTCAATGTTTCTGTGCAAGTCTTGAAGGGTCCTTGGCCTGTTGGTGTAGACTTTTGATTTCAAGAACCCCCATAGGAAGAAGTCAGGGGCAGTCACATCTGGGCTTCTGGATGGCCATGAACATCTCCAAACCATTGAACTAAATGATTTGGAAACAACTGTGCCATCAATGCAATGGCAGTGTAGGCAGTTGCCCCATCCTGCTGGAACCAGGTTTGGTCATCAAATCCCATTTCTGTGAATTTTGGAGCAATGAAGTTGCTTATCATTGCTTGGTATCACTCAGATGTCACTATGACAGTCGTACTCATTGCATTAGAAAAAAATACAGCCTATCATTGAACATTGAACCAGCAATAGCCAATATTCCAATCAACGCTGGGCAAAAAGTGGTGCAAAACACAGTGATCCATGCACATCAATGCGTATGGGAAGATGGTGGACGTCCACATGCCACTATGTTTTCCAAGACCTAAATGAGGCAAAAACCAGACATGGATATTGTGTGTCAAACTCCTGAGATTGTAGTTTAACATGCTATACAAATAATATCATCTCTTGTCATAACGCCCAATTAACATTACTTTTAAATGTGTCAGGTACTTATTGACCACCCTGTAGAAAATGTAATGGTTGCTAAGAAATAATGATGAACTCCTAAATTCAAGAAGTTCATTCCATGAATGTCATGAGGTAGGTGGATTGGATCAGCCATTTCAAAGGGTTAATACATTTGCCTATATTGTGTGTTTTGTTTATTTTAGCTTATTGATGCATAAATAGGTGATATTGAATGGAATGACCCTATGTGAAGTAAAAATTCAACTACTATCTTCAAGCAACTCTGAATACAAGCAAAAGAGTTATGGATGTAAAGGATACAACCAATAAATATTTAAAACTATGGCACCCAGAGGTATTTGAGCCAAGTTCAATGTCAAGTCCACACAAACTGTACAAGAACAGCAAGAGGAGTAATGGAGAATGGAATGCTGAAACAGGTCATACTCACCTCAGGCATTGATCCCATGAATAAATGTGCAAAACGCTAGTCAAAATTGAAATAATAACAGGCAAGGTTGCATTGTATTTCTAACCTTGTCAAAGCAGAAGAGCTGGAGCTTCCCACACACATTGATGCGAGGAGGAGAAGTGCAGAAGACACCCTGCTTCTGCAATCGATTCTGAGCATAGACTGTACCAACAGTCATTGCAGCTGGTAATGCAGGTGGAACAGCAATTGTGATGATGTCTAGTGTTCGAATGATGATCCTCTGAACTTGTGCCTGCATGCGAAAGTGTTAGATTTTCATATCAGTTCCTCTTAGATCAGTATTGACATACACCCCACACACAGATGAGACTTGTAATGAGCAGATGAAATGAGAACTAGAATTTAATTAAATCACAATGACCATCACAATAAAAAAAAAGGCATACCAATATGCAATACATCACACTCACTGAAAAATGCTACAAACACTTGGCTAACTTAGTTGGCTTTGAACTCAGATCATGTACCATAGAAGGCAAGCTTGCTACCAACTGAAGCACACACCTGCCCAAAAGTACAACCATAGAAATCAAGCTATACTTTCTTTTCTTAATTTTAATGAGGATCTCATTGTCTGAACCCAGCCAAAAGAATGGAAATTAAAATGATGAGAAAACAGAGAATAAATTCTGTCCACAATCTACCAAGGATAGTCTGCATTTGAGAATGAACAGAAGTAGACTGAAGGCTGTAACAATGAGATCAACCTCTTATTGATTTTGATGACCTTGTCCACAGAAGATGGATCTGACATGAGTGGGTAAAAACTAAAAACAGGACATGATAAATAAGGAGGGGGATTAGTTGGCTACATTTCAAGCAGTTTGGGATGTGCTCCATCCCTCAGACCACAAAAGGCCTTGGTGGTCTTGAAATTTGGCAAAAGTCAGATAACCATTTTTTACAATCAAATTTCTAGTTTTCTCAGAGAAATCCCTTGTGATGGAATTGTATTAAGGGTGAGTCGCAAGTCTGGAACAATAGTAATTTTCAAAAGATGTGTCTAATATGTAGTCCATTATTTGTTGTACACTGACACAGCCTAAAAGGCTGTGTCAGTGTACCATTCATAATGAACTTGCACTTCCTTTCCCCATATAAAAGGAGTATTTCAATCTGTTCTTCTTTGGTCAGACTCATCTTTCACCTAAAACTAAAAAAAAGACTAGTGACTCAGCCTGTACTTTGCCTCACAGTTGATTGATATTTCTGTAGCATAAATAGAAATGTTCATTAGGTGACAGGATTTTTGGACAGCTGATGCTGCTGTAAGCAAGGCACTTTTGATGGAGTGACAGTTGCTTCATTATTAGACTACCACTTCTCTTCTTAAAATGAACACAGCACATGATACATGACTACAGGTAAAACTTTACCAATCACACAAGTGACCTTGACCAATGACATATTGCAAGAAGTTTGACCTTGGCATTGTTTGCAAAGAAGAAATACCATAAGACCTAAAGTTTTCCCACCTAAAAGAGCAAAGAGGATTCAGTTTCAACATGGTTTCTAGAATTGCCTGATGAAGGACTTTGATTATTCTAGTTAGCTGGGAATCTCCATTTTCCTCTGAATGCATAAAGCAGGTTCATTTGGTAAGATGTCACACAAAAGTAAATAAATGCATCAACCCAGAAGTTCAAGCTAATCATGCAATCAGCAACTAGAACCCAAATGACCACTCAATTAAAAATGCTGTGCCATGGGACTTAGCATTTTCTGGGATAAATTAGCTCAATGATTTAAACAAGATGACATAGGCCTCTTTTATCTATACGTGAATCTTACTAATCTCATCACTTCTTGCCCACAGTATCTTTAAAAAATTATGCTTAAAAAGTTTAAAACATGTAGTAATAGTCAGGTGACACTTTCTAAAGATACCAAGAATACTAGAAATGAAGCACCATTTCAGGAAAAAAAGGGTCCCTTTACAGTATGTTGAGTAGGGTCACACCTGCAAAGTTGCAAGACAAGAAGCATAAGAAGTAAATTAATTCCATTGTTTTAAAAGACCTGAGGCTCAATAATTGATTCAATAGTATCAAAGTAAATTTTCCCTATTGAAAGAGGGATGGCACCAGGGGCATACACAGGATTTAAAGAAAGGGGAGACTCAACACTAACACAGTTGAATGATAGGAGTGGTGGGGGTGAGGGGAAGGGGGGGGGGGGACAATGAGGTTAACTAAGTATAGATAGAATTGCAGAGCATGGGAGGCTTGAGCCAACCTTAATATATGCCACTGTGTGGCACCCTCTTCAAATGTCCACAGTCACTCAACTATTTATTTCTGGTTAGGACTCATGCAATGAAACATACTTGATATTTGGCATTTGCAAGCAATTTTTAATGTATAAAAACTCAAGTATGTCATTGAGCAGAGATAGATATATATACATAGAGTAGGCAACTCACTCCTTGTTCCACATAGATGTAAATGCAGTAGACCATTCCACATAATGCAATGAAGAACATGGCTAGAATGAACTTGATAGAATCCTTGTAGAAACGAAATCCCATCGGCTTGGGGAAGAGTATTGATCGAATCAGTTCTCCCTTTGCTGTAGAAAACCCTGTTCTTACTACCACACCCAAAACCTAGGAGAAAAAGAGAATGTTCATAATATTCAAAGTGGAGTACAGGGTGACCAAAAAAAAACCATACCAAACTTTGAAAAGTCATAACTATTAGTTTTTATCAAAACATAATGTAGCTTTGGCATATTGTAGAGAAAATATTGATAGTAAAATATAAAAACAAACCATGATACTGTAATTTCTGGCTTAGAAGTTACAGGACATGTTCCAAATGACCTCCCAGCTCTCCCAAAAATGAGCCTGGTATGGTTTTTTTTGGGTCACCCTATACTTTATCAGTGAGTCTGGGTTTATGGTGATACTCAAAGACCTTATTTTGGCCATAGAAGCGAGTCTGTATAACCCGAGTTCCAGCAAACAGTGTGTGTCTCTTTTGGATTTCAGATGAGTATATTTCTTCATCTTCTGTGTGTGTCAGCTGCGTCTTGGTCACGGGAACACTTTCACCTGAAGATCAAGGAAAAATCATCTTGTGACTCAGCTCCTGCTCAGGTACCTTTGGCATAAGGGATTGAATAGCTTACCAGTGAGCATGCTTTCATTGACAATGCATGAGCCTTGAATGAGAGCAGCATCACAGGGCATAATGCATCCATTGCGAGGAATCACTATCACATCCCCTGGCACAAGCATCTGTACATTCACTTCCTCCATTCCTGAACCATTCAGCCAATATTCACAATATAACCAAATCAGGAAATATATACATGCAAAATGATCTTTATTAGTGAACTGACTGGATGAACTTCTCATGACAGTGGCATGGCTCACAGCAGAAGATGCTACCATCTGATGGAGGGTCTCACTTTGCTGCAACAACCCAGAGCATCAGAACATTAGAGCATATTCTGGTGGGAATTTCTGTAAATCGCCATATAAAGAGAAGTATTCACAAACCTTCCTTGTTTCATAAAGGGATACTCCAATGGAGACAACAGATATGAGGAAAATGCAAACAGCATATAAGAGGTAATTATCCAGACTCCAGAGAATAATGCTTCCAATTTGGAAGATGTAGAATGGGTTCAAAACTTCAGTGACTAGTAGAGTCCAGTATGACTTCACCTCAACTTGTATTTCATTTTCTCCATAAAGGAGGAGCCTGCAAGAAAGTTAATGTTAATCTTCCATTTTCTATCTTATGCTTTGCAGACTAAATGAAGGTATGTAAGTGGAGCAAACCTTTGCTGCTGCTCCTCAATAGTGTATCCATGAAACTGTTCTAAGACCTTGGACACTTCAACTTGTTCATCCAGTCCACATAATGTAACCCAGGTGAACTCAACAGGATCCCAGATATATTTGACATGGTGAAATGTGAAGTACTTGAGGTTGAGAACTAAGGCTTCCATGAGATGAGTTGATGGAGTAGGGGAAGTGGCCCAGGTATGAGTTTGACTAAGACTCTCACTGATTAGATGGAATGGGAAGGTCCTATCTACAGGTTGATTTTTCACTTCCACAGTAAACTTCTGCCCATGACAGTCCTGATGAGAAAGAAAGATAATCAGCTTCAAAACAATATATTCATATCATGCCAGGTGGGCCAAAAAAACGTAGGTTATCTCAATCATTCCACAGCACTGGTCCCCAAGAATTTGCTAAAATTGCAATAGCACCTCCATATAAAACGTTCCTTTACCTTTCCAATGATGTCAACATTATAAAGATTTGTGGCATAACTTCCATGCAGTTAGATAAAGAGTATAAGAGATGGTGTTGGAAATGTGAACAACACCTTGACAATATTGCGAATGTACAAGCAAAGGAATGGACATCACCTGGAACATATCTTACAAGGTACTAGTAAGTGCACTTTTCAAGTGCTACCTCTGTTTCTCTGCTACCTCTGTTTCAAAGTGATAATCCTGGATTATCACTTTGAGTGACTCCTTATGCAAAGCATTAATAACACGTGCATACCTTGAGTATGAGGAAATCTGCTTGGTCCATGGGGCAGCGACTCTTCATCAACTTCATGCCCCAGTCTGCCCTCCAATAGATGCAGAGGTATGGAATTCCAAGTAAAAAGATGGAAAAAAGGTGGAAGAAGAAACTTTTGCATCGATTTTCCCGGTAGGAGTAACATCTCAGCTCTTCTTCAGTTCCCTTGTGCAGGACAACTTTCCAAGACCGAGATGATGTCAGCTGCTCATATCGGGCTTCCATTTATATAGCATCCCGAATTTATGTGAATCTTGATTCTTTATGTGACTCCAAGCAGAATCCATATAAAAGTATTCATAGGCAATTAGCCTAGGTCACACCTTTCTTGTTTTCATATCTGGAACAGATTTGGAAACAAATCTACACCTGAAACAATGGAAGTTATGGTACCTTGGAGTAGCTATGGCTCAAGGTGCAGATTATGCTGGGCCCGAATGCATTTCTAAAGGATAAGGGTTTATATAGCCAGCTTCTGCCCCCCCAGACTTTAGTCTAAAAGGACAGCAGAAGAGAAAAGAGAAAAAAATCAGACACATGATGAAAGATCTCTGCCCTTAATGATGACAAGCTATTATTGATATACCTAAAGCTATATGATCCCTAGGGGCTTCAAAGATGGGTATGTGAAGGTGCAGTATAATGGAGTTTACAGAAAAATGTTGAAGCTAGTCTCATGAAATTCAGCATTTGGAAGGATAGCACCTCAAAAACTGTTGTATGCAGCACTGGTAAGACCCCATTTAAAATACCATGTTCAATTCAGGAGGCCTGCATATATGGTAAATGTGATCTAATGGTGCTTGGGAGGGTTCAGAGATGGGCTACAAATATGACAAAGGAGGTTCAGAGACTTCTATTTGAGAAGCATTTAAAAAAAACATTGGAACTCTACTTGCTTGAGAGGTTAACAAGAGGAGACCCAATCCGGGCTTTCATGATTATTAATTAAATCAATAACAAAGAGTGTGGTAGATTTTTCCAATTTGACAGTAGCAGCAGAATGAGAGGGTATCATAACTCAAGTTGCACAATCCCCAAGTGAAACTAAATCTGCAGAATTACTTTGTCACTTGTAGGGAAGTGAATGCATGAAATGAATTTCAGTTAACACATTAGGTCAGGGATCTCAAACTTTTTTTGATGTGCTGGCCACATTGCCAAGATCAAACCTCTCTGTATGCCAAAGGATAAAATCATAGAATGAATAATCAACCACTACCTTATGTTGTGCTAGTAGGGCCTTGAATGTTTCTCTCTTGGTGTATGCAGGCTGCATGAGAGTGTTTGAGCTGCATACAGCCCACAGGTGGCGAGTTTAAGACTCATGCTTTAGGTGATCATATAGTGGCTGCCCCCTTCAGGACTAGCTTTTAATTGAGGTTAGATGCCTTAATAGAGAAAATATTTAAAAAGAGAGCAATGTGCCTGTAAGTAATTAAGCAGAAGATGCAGTAGGTGAATATGATTCCACAAAAATTTTCTTCAAGGGTGGACCTAACATACTTTGCATGAATACTCAACCAGACAACCTGATGTCCCTACACGAACCTTGATTTCATAGTTTGAATCATATGTTACATAAATGGATATTTTACCTACATGTAGTTGGCCTAATTAAAATCGGTGAATATTATATAAATAATTTTAGCTAAGGGACACCATACAGAAAATAAACTTTGAAGCATTTCAATTTACTAAAACACAGGGTGAGTCAAAAGTCACTGAACAACTTTGAACAGTTATAACTCAGTAAGGAATGAGGATACTCAGCAATGAGCAGTCAATGAGGTGATAAGATGAAACTAGGCTTTACCAAAAGATTGATTACTGGAATTCCATCCCATGAAATCCAATTATCCAAAGTAGAGTATGAGCAACTTTTCTGATAAGGATCAGTACACATCAAGGATGGAAGAACACTCAGAGAAAAGATGTATTCCTTTTGCCAAAACTACGAATGTAGACAACATTTGCCGATGACACCAAGATAGGCTTTACCATAAGGGGGGAGGTGGATAGGGCTAGAGCCTAGCAAGATTCAAGTCTTTTGGACGAGTGGAGCAAGAAATGGCTCATGAGGTTTAAATTTTCATTCACATTTCAAGAGGTGTAGCCAGCTTTTTTACCATCCAGAGAGCTGTTCAAGTCGCTAGTTAAATTGGATGAGGCAAACAGAGAGAGAGATTTAGGAGTTTCTATCAATGAGGACCAAGTTTTCCTCGCACGCACAAGCGACAGTGGCCAAATGCAACAGGATTCTAGGTTACATTCGTTGGTCGATTGCAAGTAGGGCATCTCGCGTTATTCTTCTGTTGTATGCAGCACTGATAAGACCCCAGTTGGAATATTGAATCCAGTTTGGGAGGCCTACAAATGAGGGCGATTTGTTGGCGCTCGAGGAAGTACAGAGAAGGGCCACTATAATGATTAAGGAGGTCAGAGGAGTATCATACGAGAAGCGTCTAGAAGTGTTGGGACTGTACTCGCTCGAACGAAGGTTACGGAGGGGCGACCTCAACCAGGCTTTCAAGATAATTAAAGGAATTGATAATGTCGAGTGTGGTAGGTTTTTCCAGTTTGATGGCAGCAAGAGAACGAGAGGTAACTGACTTAAGTTGCGCAAACCGCAGGTGCGGCTTAGGTCGTGTTAGGAATTTTTTACTTGCAGAGTGGTGAGCGCGTGGAATGCGTTAGATGTCGAAGTAGTGGCTGCCCCGCGCTGTGACTATCTTTAAGATGAAACTAGATGCTTTCATGGACAGGCAAAATAGGCCTACCCTAAAATTAAGGAACGCTCGACCTCGACACATGATATCGAAATGGGTGAAATCGCCTCTTGATATCACTATCTTGAATCTTGAAACATTACTTGGTTCTCTTTGGTACATCTATGCCATCACATTCAGGTTACCAGTGAAATACACCAATGCACAACACTACAACATCAACATATGCTTGAAGCAGGGTAGTAGTGTATAATTCATTTTCCATAGATTGCACTGCCCTCCCTCTAGCCTAAGGAAAAATAAATATCTGGAAAAAAATTAACTTCAGGACTATAAACAGTTTTAGCATGTACAATTTAGCCATATTCTTTTTTCTCTTCATTTGACACAACAGTAAGAAAGTTTATCCTGTGGAATGAATGCAATTATATTTTGTAAAACTCATGATGCTCAGGCAAGTTTCTCAGTCATAAATTGCCAAAAGAGTAAAAAGAAAGGTCATAACATTTTTTGGGAAGGAATTGAAATAACAACAGGTCAAAGAATAGGGGCTCCTGTGACTGTGCTTTTCCAAAGCTAGTTCTGATCTCATTTTTCTGAGATTCACAATTGAGATATACAATTTTCACTTGATTTCAACACTCATGAATGAAGAACATCCCATGCACAAATGTCTGGATCAAGTGAAAAACACTGTAAACTCGAAATGAAATTCCTTCTATTCATTCAACATAATATCTTCCCTCATAATCGTCTGACATCTTGAAGGGGAAAACATGGTTACAACTTGTAATTCAGAACAATTATAATCCTGTAATAAAGTTCGTCTAGGCTGATTGCCCTTACTTTGGCTGGAAGAGCGGTACACCTACATGAACCATATTGAGTACCAATCGCAGCTCCAAGGCCAAAGGTTGATATAATTATCGATGCCAGTCATGCGAATGTTCTTGTGGATTATCCTCGGCAAGGCCTAAAACCTGACATGGGAAGACCTAAGAGAAAGGCTTGTAAATACCGTGCAAACGTGAGGCCTTAGACCTTGACCTGCCTCTATCGTGTATGTATCACATGGTCCCAAGAGCAACAGCAGTCATCCATGACAGTAGTGAGACGATTTGATTGGTGTGCGGCAGTGTTGCGTGTATTTCTCTCTGCCTTCTCCACTGCCTGCACCGGACCACAACGCTGTTTCTCAAGTAGACAGCAAGAGGAATATACCTAGCGAAGAAAGGGGGGGAAAGGGTGACCGAGGAAACAACACCCATGGAAAATGGCACGAAGAATGCATATCAAATTTACAATCAATTTATATTGATATTGGACACTTTCAATTTTGCTTCATACTTCATCAGATGGTGTTCATGCATCCCCGTACGGATTTTTTTACTCTCGTTTTTAAGATCGAGTCAATAGGCTTACAATGGAAAAGTCCATTGTGGTGCACTAAGTGATTTGGAAAAAGTGCCAACTCAATTTATTTTAAATGTTTGAATCGCGAAACTTCAAATGAAATATGAAAGTCATAGAATACAGGAAAATCTTACGGAACACCGAATGCATACGGGAAGAAGTCTTTTTCATTGACGACGCCAGCTTTCTTTTCCTTTCTTTTATTTTTTCCTGTGTCACTCGGGAGATAATTTGGCAGGTTATCTCACAGAGAGCACTCATCAAACACTTTATTGAAGCGGGGATTGAGGTCCTACTCCTTAACACCCAGAAACAGCGAGAAAGAATGTATACGTAGAATATGGACCAATAATTGTCTGGAAGCATTTAGTAATGTTACACAGGATGACCACAAGCAAAAGGAAAACTTGCTAAAACGAATCATAGGAGGAGGGTCCCCAGAAATACAAGTTAATCTTCAAAATATCTTAATCTTTTCCTCACGTCTTCGGCAAAGGAAAAATGAAATAACTGTAACCTATTTCGAGCTTTTTCTGTTTCACCTAAAAGTTTTGCATCAAAGAAAATAAATCTGAAGCTATTCTTGCAAGCATTTTCAATTTCTTTGCCTTCTAATAACTTATTGTGGATTTTAATCAAATGTCTTTAAGCATCTTTGAAACCCTTTATGAAATGTGTCTAATTTCTACAAAAATGGGCAAATGCTTGCTGATCCACTTGATGCATGATTCTTTATTAAATACTTGAGCCCATGAATATTTGCGGTCGCAGGCGAAAGAAGTGATCGCATTCCCATCCTGAAGTTGTCTTCAGGGTGTTTCTGATTTCTTAAATGGTCATACATACCTCGAAGGACTCAATTTATCTAGTAACGAAGCAGGTGCATAAGTGGATCTTCGATCAGTTTCAATACGATGCAAATTTCTTGCTCATCCCTTCCTACGAGGACATGCCAAGTAAACGTACACGTACCATTCGTGTCCAGCTCTTATTGCGTATGGATGGTGCCTATCAGATTTCTTCCGATCTGGAGCCTGTTGTGATGTTCTTTTCTTCTTTGCATTGATGCTCTAACGCTTACCTGACGGATAAATCACATAATCGATTTATAGCTGGAGCTAGAAACAAGTCATATTGCTGTCATTCAAAAAACAAGTTTCTCCCAACCGATGCAAGATGGCGAAACAATCGCTGCAGGGGCAATTCACACCTTGATGCAACTGTTAGAAGTCTCCAGCATTTTACATGTGATATTTTATATTTTCTCCTGGCACAACACACGGAATTGCATTCAAATACTTTAATTAATTTATATTAAATGTTAACACGTTCGCTGCCGATGACATTCATTTCTATGGAAAGGATAACGACGAGGTGCGTCATCGGTAGCGAACGTGTTAATCTAGTTCAAATGACTGTGTAATTCTGGCTAAGGAGTCAGAGGGTCATGGTCAGCTCACTTCATGCACTCTAATTCCAGCATGCTGTCGTCCTTGGAGATGGCGAGGAGCAGGTACAGTTGAGTAGTTGGATTTTGTTCCTCAGATATACCGGGTGAAACAAAAAAAAACGCGCCGCTCCTTGAAATTTTGTGGTACCTCTGAAACAGCAGCTAGAACTATAAAATTCCTTTCATACACACCTTGTGGAGTCCTCCTCATGCCCTAGGTGAGGTAATGAGCATAGGGGAAGAGTCCCCGAGTTCCTATGCTGAGTGGCCATAGCGGGTCACTCACTCCTTCACGTCCTCGTCCTGCCCCATCGCAGTCTGTCTTGAACCTCCGGCCGGACAACACGTGGCGTGTCGAGCCACGCATCCCGACCCCCACCGCCGATCAACTCACTGGACCGCGGTGTGAGCTCCGAACTGTGAGCCGGTCAGTATAGTGAACTGCCGTAAACTCACGAGCCGACGACCTGGACCACGGTCGGCGGACAGGAACCAACGGATTCGACCGTCCACATCCCAATGAACACAATTCTTAAATTCCAGCTTTGTCACTACTGAGATTAAAGCGTCCAGGCGAGAAAATAGCGATATGTATGTAATCCTACTGTCCCGCAGCTGGGATACAACAGCATCTCATCAGCTGCCATAAAACTGGTTATTTCCAGCAAGGATTCAGCTGGGATTCAAGTCAGCTGAAGAAGCTCAGTAATGTCCCAAGTGTTTTCCTGCTGTGATCATCCAGCAGTAATAAAGGCGATTATTGCGTTTTGAAGTGCAGCTGTTATTCAACAGCTTGCATACAACTGGGGTGTCTCTGTTGTAAGGCAACTGCATTCCAACTGGGGAAGACCAAGTTGGTCTGCGTGGGTACGTCATAGGGCGAATTCTACTAGATGCCACTAGATGTCGGTATGGGTCTTACTTTTCGCCAAGTACACAAAAATGCACTTCCCTCTTTCCATGGAATCATTCCTCACAGGAGTGTTTAGTACCTCACTATATATAATTTATAGTTTCATTATAGCAATCAATAAAATCGGACATTTAATCATTTATTACCCCCATATTCGAGACAGAATCATGGAGCCCAGGCGATAAACACACTCATATTCCCAATGAGAACCCCTTGCATGGTTAGATTCTCTAGCAAAGGAACTCCTTCCATCTAGATCGTCAGTACAGACACCTCCTCGAAATGTAGGGCACTTCCCACCCTTGCCTATCAGACCAAGGACTTTGTCAACTGCAACTGCCCCTGTCACTGCGCAGCAAGTAGGAAAGCAGCCTTACTCAGACAGAAGTACTTGCCACCAGGCGTGTTACAAAGCATCACACAATCCTGCTGCTTCAGAGCCACGCCCACAGATCTCTGGTATCCTCAATCCCCGTGCATGGGAGCACATCAATTCCCCTTCTTGCACACAGCCAGTTACGAACAAGAATGACACGCCCTTACCCATAGACCAGTCTACTCACCAACCTGTAAACATCACACGCCTCTCCAGGGAATTCTCTTCCTTGCAGAAACAGGTTAATGACCTTTTGACGGCCCTTACCCCTCTCCTCGCTCTTATTCCACTCTTCGCTCAATGGACGGCGTCTCATCAAACACGCCTCCATTAATCCTGCATGTTAATGTGCAAGGATTCAAGAATAAAAGAGCAGAGATCCTTCATTATATAGACGAAGTAACACCTTTAGTCATATG
>CAJPEV010000128.1:132023-164561 GCA_905338385.1 Darwinula stevensoni
GGGGACTTTGATCTCATCCACCCCCTCTTACACCTATGCAGCCACAACTGTCCTAATCGCTTCCATCCCCCACCAATTAAGGCAGCTCAGCGTCAATTGTAGGATCTCTCTCTTTAGCTAGTCTGCCTTATTAAGCAGCTATCCTCTCTATCTGTCGGGACAAGCAGGGAGCCTGATAATGTTTTTCTTAACAGCTGGCACCTGTCAATCCCAAGTAGCTCACGGGGCACCTGATAGGTACCTAAAACTTATATAAATGCTATTACTAAATGAATAGGATTTAATAATCTTTAAAAGTGGGTATAAAATAGCCCCAACGTGTTTTCATTCTTTAAAAGTTAAACGATTAGGTCTCATCTTTTTCTAGGTTGCTATTGCAACTGTCCTAACTAATGAGTATTCTGTAAAACAGACGGGAGAAACCTCGGTGTCCGACCGGAACAATGGGGACCATTCCCATTGCCTAAATCAGCTTCAAGGGGGTCTTGCACCTGCCAGCCCGCTCGCAGGAGGGTTTCACCGGGACTGGCGGGACCCCTGATGTACCCACCATCAGGGAGAGGGGCCGGTCCCTCCATTAGCTCCTATTCTTAAAAAAAAAACTTAGATTCTCACGGGAGAGAGAGGAACGAGGGGAGGGGGAGCATGGATATCGGACCCGAACCTGCAACCTCTCTACGCCCTGAGGCTGAACCTGAAGCAGTTTGTGTATCTTCAATTCCCTGCAGCCAGCATCTCTAATCCAGCCACATCACTGTATGTTGAACTGCCCTACCTTACTGTGAATGTTGAAGAGGTGCATGAAGCTGAAGAAGAGATTGAAGATGTGCCAACAGCCCAAGGCAACACTTCGCCACTGTTTGTACCTGAGAATATAAACTCATGGTGTGGATCTACGTATGCTGCTGATGAATGAGAACACCACCTATTGTAACTACGTTCCAAGTCGGACCTGTGCACGAACAAGGGGCACTAGGCGGAAGCTGTGGAGCTGGAACAAGAAGGAATCTTCACATCTACCCTGCGCAAACAAGGAGGAAGTTGAAGTCCATGTAAACATAGAAGATGAGGAGGAAGAAATGGAAAGAAAGCTATTCCCTTCGCTCAAGACTCAACACCATACTGCAAAAAAGAAGAATGGAGCGTCCAATGGGAAACACAAGGACAGGATCAAGAAGGAAACAACGAGGAGACGTGCTCACCCCAACGGTCACCCACGCCGCACTCAGAGAGCTGTTCACCTGGTCGGCCGCCGAAGCCATGCCCGGAAAGTCCCCCGAATCGGCAGTAAACGTCACTTGATGCGGCAAAAGAAATGGAAGAGAGGAGGTCCTTTTGGGAAGGAGGACCTCTCTTTCTACCTCTACAGTCGCAGGAGAAGCACGTATGCACTCAAAATTCATAAGAAGTTCATCTGAAATGTGAACTGAAGAAAGAGGAAGAAGAGGCATCTGGATGAGTTCTGCAAATACGCCCCTCTCCCTTCTCTTCTCCCCAAAAGCCTTCAGGAAAAAGAGGAGAACACACCCAAATCAGTCGCCAACCTCACCTCCTACAATTGAATTGCCTCTTGAGAGGGGCTGAAAAATCATGTTGGGGCACCTGATAAGGCCCTTACGGCCAGGTGAGCTCCTTTTGATTTCATATTCCCCTCTTGTTACATTGCATTGTATGTTTTTTTTTTAACAATAAAAAAGGTATTCATAAAAAAATTAGATTTTCACAACCAATGCAGAGTTTTTTCATTCGGTCATGAGAGATGACTTTAACCTTAGTGTCTTTATCTCTGGAGGGAGAAGTAAAAGGATTTCCCAGGTAGCACTCTCTATGGGAGGCAGCTGGGAAAAAGCTGAGTGTGCACTTTTAGGATAAGAGGAAAGAATTAGTGGAGTCCCACCTGGGAATGTCACACATCTTGCAGCTGAGTAGCAGCAGAAAAATAGAAGAGAAGAATTGCTGTAGCTCAGCTGTGATCCAGCTGAGTAAGTTGACCTGCACTGCAACAGAGCATATGCATCCAGCACAGCTGGATCACAGCTGAGCTACAGCAATTCTTCTCTTCTATTTTTCTGCTGCTTCTCAGCTGCATAACGTGTGACATTCCCACTTGAGATTCTACTGATTTTCTCCTCTTTCTGACAGCTGCATCCCAGCAGAGTGTGCTACCTGGGTTAGCAAGGCAGAAGCGTCTCTCCGATCTGCTGACTCCAAAGTAGGGAAGGAAGGTACGTCCTTAGATCAACGTTAACAACTGTACAGAACATATTGGATAATCAATGGGGCAAAGAACGGAAGAAGAAATACAGGGACGATGCAGCCTCATGTTCGTAGGGGGGACCTCGCGGCAAGCGACACACACCGTGGTCTCTGAGTTGGCTGGCTGTGGGGGTCGGGACGTACTCGGCGCGCCCACGTGTTACTCGGCCGAAGGTTCCCGGCGTACTGCCCGCGCCCACGTGTTCTCAGGTCGAAGGTTCAAGCCGAACTGCCCATAGGGCACGACGAGGGCGTGAAGGAGAGAGTAGCCCGCTATGGCCACTCAGCGTGGGAACTGGGGGACTCCTCTCCTCTACTCATTACCTCACCTAAGGCACGAGGAGGACTCCACAGTATGTACTTGCAAAGTCGAATTTTTTTTCTGAACTCAGCATCCCCATAGCTACTTGTGCACCAAGTTTCAGGTTTCTACCACATCTACAACATGGTTAGAATTAGCGTCAGTTACTAATTGAATCACGATCGCCCATATACATGTATGCAGAGACATGGTAAATATACCTAGACTGGACAAGCCAATGGAGAAAGCCAGCCAGCCGCACGCCGATTAGAAGGGTCAGCCGCCATCACTCATGGCGTCAAATCGACCAATAAACACATAGCTTTCCAATTCATGACGTCACACTACACTGAGTTTTGACGCTTTCCAAGAAGACCGCGAGCCTAGGCCTAGGCCTACCTGGTCTTCAGTGACGATGCATGGTATTTTGAAATTTGATTAATGTCACTTATTCCGTCTTTATTTTCATTGCACTCAATAATAATAGGGCGTATTATCAGTTCCCCATGCAGTTAGGCTCAGGGTCTATATGAGGCTGTTCAGCAGGCTATGAAAATTCCGCCGCACCTAAGGTTAGACACTGCAAAAGGGTCAATAGTTATAAAGCCAGATTCATCATTGTAAGACCTGATACCCAACCCAGTCAGTGGTCTTTCATAGTATACGAATCCTAAACACATTGACTACTGTGCGCCTCAGTGAATCCCATGCCTCATCCTCTCCTTGACGCCATCAGTAATGGCAGCCAGCCCTTCAAATCGGCGTGAAATCTTCGACTGCCATGTCCAGTCTAGGTATATTTACCATGTCTCTGCATGTATGTACAGTGGGCGCATTCAGTTGTGACCCGAGTCATGACTCAAGGGTCTCAGTTCAACGCTTGCATTGAGGCGTCAAAATAAATTTTGCTCCATGGTGACACCTCATGTCAATGTCATCAATCCGGGGTATAATAGTTTTTGAAAAGCACCGCACCTACCGAGAATCATGAACCTTGAGTCATGACCCGGGTCACAACTGAATGCGCCCAGTCAGGGCCGGCCCTAGCCATTTCGGCGCCCTGTGCAAAGAGACTCCCAAAGCACCCCCCTCCCCCAGGAGTCAGGAGAGTTAGTGATATCAAGAGGCGATTTCGCCCATTTCGATATCACGTGTCGAGGTCGAGCGTTCCTTAATTTTTGGGTAGGCCTAACCCTCTTAAAGCTAAATATTTTTTTTTTTTTACTATCCTAGTTGCTTACTGTCTAGTACCTACGTCAACATTGCCCCCCACCTTTTTGCCTGTCCATGAAAGCATCTAGTTTCTTCTTAAAGATAGTCACAGAAGGGGCAACCACTACTTCATCATCTAACGCATTCCACGCGTTCACCACTCTGCAAGTAAAGAATTCCTGTCTCGACCTGAGCCGCACCTGCGGTTTGCGCAACTTAAGTCGGTTACCTCTCGTTCTCTTGCTGTCATCAAACTGGAAAAACCTACCACACTCGACATTATCTATTCCTTTAATTATCTTGAAAGCCTGGATGAGATCGCCCCTCCTTAACCTTCGTTCGAGCGAGTACAGTCTCAGCACTTCTAAACGCTTCTCGTATGATAGTCCCCTAACCTCCTTAATCATTCTTGTGGCCCTCCTCTGTACTCCCTCGAGCGCCAACAGATCGCCCTTATTTGTAGGCCTCCAAAACTGGATGCAATATTCCAGCTGGGGTCTTATCAGCGCCGCATACAACGGAAGAATAACGCGAGATGTCCTACTTGCAACCGACCGACGAATGTAACCTAGAATCCTATTGCATTTGGCCACCGTCGCTTGCGCGTGCGAGGAAAACTTGAGGTCCTCATCGATAGAAACACCTAAATCTCTCTCTCCGTTTGCCTCATCCAATTTAACATCGCCGAACGTGTCGAGAGACCTACCGTTGTTTCGACCGACGTGGAGAACTTTACACTTACTTTTATTGAACCTCATGAGCCATTTCTTGCTCCACTCGTCCAAAAGACTTAAATCTCGCTCGGCTCTAGCCCTATCCGCCTCCCCCCTTATGGTAAAACCTATCTTGGTGTCGTCGGCAAATTTACTTATCTTACCCTCTACGCCGAGATCCAAATCGTTTATGTAGACCAAAAACAGAAGCGGTCCAAGGACCGAGCCTTGACGGACATCGCTTGCGACTCCGACCTCCTTCGACGCTTCCCCATTTATCATCACCCGTTGCTCTCGTCCTGCCAGCCAGCTACTGATCCAATCACTCGTCCTACCCTGTACCCCAGGATGGAGAAGGGTAAATCCCGAGCGTTTCGGCGCCCGGGGTTAATTTTGCGCCCTGTGCGGGGGCACATGTGGCACATGCCTAAGGCCGGCCCTGCGCCCAGTATATTAGATTTGATGAGCAGGACATTTCTGGGTTTTGCCTGCGGCCTTACTAAAATTGCGCCTGTTCCGGACTCCCCCCATTTATCATCACCCGTTGCTCTCGTCCTGCCAGCCAGCTACTGATCCAATCACTCGTCCTACCCTGTACCCCAGGATGGAGAAGGGTAAATCCCGAGCGTTTCGGCGCCCGGGGTTAATTTTGCGCCCTGTGCGGGGGCACATGTGGCACATGCCTAAGGCCGGCCCTGCGCCCAGTATATTAGATTTGATGAGCAGGACATTTCTGGGTTTTGCCTGCGGCCTTACTAAAATTGCGCCTGTTCCGGACTCCCGCGTCTCTGCTGCTCGGGGACAGCTTCCCTTCAAGCTACGCGTGAAAGAAGCTAAGAAAATTTTGAGTGTGCCTGGAATTGCATGGGAGGCCACCATGCAGCACTGTTCTGAGCATCGTGCTATGCCGGTTGGACGCGTTGGAAACTCCCTCTCGGCTTTACTTATCCTCCCTGATTTGACTTGCAATATGAATTTACGAAGGGACCGTGGCACCATTGTGACGTCATCTTCATAGCCGCAGGAAGAAACGAACGGAATACGTTGCTACTCAGCTAGCTGGCACATTTAGAGCACCTAACAGCGTCCGGAATTGAGTTAGCTTGTAAAACTTTAATGGTGGCCTAGGCCTTACTGATGTGTGGAATGCAAGAATGAAAAGAGTTGTTATTTGGTCCATGTATTTCAAGGGCCCATAACATTGAACCGATAAATCACATGTACTTAACCCTTTCACTCTCAAGCAGAATTGTATCCTATTAGGAAGAGCTGACATATTGGTACCTTGGGATTCTAAGGGTTAATAGGTAGTTTCCTTACAGGTGATTATCTGTTGCCCAGGATTCACACTAGCTTTTTAAAATCTTGAGTCCTGGGGGCTAGCTTCAGTTCAGTGGGAACACGTTTAGGTGGTTGTCAATGATTCCCATGGACTTAGATGTTTTGCAAATATGAGTCCCTCCCAAGAAAATACGAGTCAGGGACTTGCTATAGCAAGTCAATATGAACCCTGTTACCTTACCTGTACCATTGGTAGTACTGGTTAGCAAAAGGATTTACCTAAGGTACAATAAACTTTGGGAAAGGTTAGAGACCACTGATGGTTGACATACAGACAGTTGACAGTACAATATCTCAACATGACATCTACAAAGTTAGAATGAGTGAGAAAGAGAAACATGTCAATGAGTCACCATTGCTGATATCTCCAAATTTTGATGCATGAGGCTAAGTTTATTCAAGGGTATTTCCAAACATCAGGCAAGCATCAAATGACAAACTGTCAATGTAAACCCAAGGAGCTCCATAATCCTACTAATTTCAGATTAAATAAGGACTCATGACAGAATCAGTCAATGTTAGCCCTTGAACTTGAACCTGATTTTTAAAGTAAAAAATCATTCATGATTGTGTAGTCCTATTAATGCTGAGATAGACAAAAGAGCCACAAAGAGGCAGGACAAGAGCATCCTCTGTCTGGGTCTGAATCAAAGTCAGTTAGTGAAAAAAAATGTTATTCTCTCTAGAATTATCCTGACAACTCCTCTCAGTATTATAGGCAACCTCAGCAATACGGTTATAGTTTTATCAGAACAAAAAAAGGAAAAAGGAGGACTTTTTGGAAGTATAAAAGATTTAATGTGATTATGGGCTGTTTGATTTGCTTTCTTGGTACCTGGTGGCTACTGACAATGTAAATACATCACCCAACCTTGACAGAATCTGTTAGAGGACTTAATTTGGGTGTCAATTTATATTCTGCCATTTATGAAAAATTATTGAATCATAACCATTTCATTGGCTGTTTTATTGATTTATTTCATTTCAATTCAATGTTTGAAGAATTGATTTCCTCATATGGGTATGCCTTGTAATTTTGAGTTTTTCTTATTTTTAGGTATGTATTGCATTATTCACTACCTCTGGGTGCAACCACAGCAGCATCTTCTAAGTGTTTTTTTTTTTGCAGGCTACTTTGCTAAAATCCCAGCTACATTGCTAAGTTCACCCTGATCTTGTATCAATCCTTCAATTTAGTTGTAAAGTGGTCATAAGGTATTGGTGTTGTGTGTTGAAAAAAAAATGGGTGGAAAATCATTTAAGACAGTACATTAGACACCTGAGAAATTTGCACAATGTCTTTCATAATTGGCTTGTTCTCTTTCATGCGGATTGCATAAAAACTCTTTGAAATTTATTGGCTGCA
Organism: Darwinula stevensoni; assembly: GCA_905338385.1. Classification (NCBI taxonomy): domain Eukaryota; kingdom Metazoa; phylum Arthropoda; class Ostracoda; order Podocopida; family Darwinulidae; genus Darwinula; species Darwinula stevensoni. Next base: position 139,213 of record CAJPEV010000128.1, read on the forward strand.
GAAGCAGGGCATTCTTTGCTACAAAAAGTGTTGAACAGTTATCTAATTAGTGGGTTTTGCCCTCTCTGTGAAAGGTTCAATTGCACTGTACAAAACACTGTACTTTAATGCTAGGGAAACTTTCAAGTCAATATTGGTGATGATCTGGGAGTGATCTAATACTGCAGGTTAGAGTTGCTTGAGATTCATGGTCTTAACAACTAAAGCACCATGTTCCTGGTCTTCCAAACTGCAATGGATACAAGCAGGTCTAAAACACCACCTGTTGGTCTTATGGTGTTTAAGTCTGGAGGCATGTAATGCTGAAAGCTTTATTTTTTTTTAGGCCACCTGGTGCTTCTTGAGATGTGCAGATGCTTTGAACAAGACATCAAGATGCTAGAGCCTGACCTGCACTTTACTTCTGGGGACCCCATCGCCAGGAAGAGTCATGAATGAAACCTCATGAAAGATTGTTTTAGGCTTAGTCTTCACCATATACATTTCTGTCACATCTGAGGGTATAGCCATCAATACTTCTAAGAGTCAGGATATAAGGATATTTACCTGCCTATGTGTTCCAGTCACTGATTCATTGCCCCCAAAAATGAGGGGCTGGATAACTGAGATTGCAAAAGCTCATTAGTTTAAAAAGCTCATCTTGAAGGCCTAATAATATGCTGTGCACTTGCTTTTTAGGTGCATGCACCCCTCTTCATACAGGTTTGTGGAATTGACTGTACATTTTTTGTATTAAGGAAAGTGCTGATCAGTGTGAGTGACAATGAGCACCAAAGCACATGCTCCAGAGTTGAAAAAGTTTATGGACAAGAGAGTCCAGCTCTTACTGAATGCTGGTAGGAAGGTGGCAGGGATCCTGAGAGGTTTTGACCCCTTCATGAATTTGGTGTTGGATGAGGGTGTGGAGGGGACCAAAGGTGTACAGAATCATATTGGGATGATTGTGGTGAGAGGCAACAGCATATCCCTGATGGAAGCACTTGACAGAGTCTGGTGATCGTAGGAATTACTTTGGTTCACCCCCCTTTTTTTTTTGCTCTGCCATTATACCTTTCATAGCCTCTTTCCTTATGGGGCTGAGGACAGAACTGTGCTGAAATTAAACCAGTTTGATAGATAATCATGTCACTTTCCTTTGAGAGCAGTGCAAGATGATCAACTTGTGTTACCTTGGGCATAAGAAGACCCATCTTACCCCCATCTCTCCATTGCTTGTGGGCTTTTTGCAATAAACACCTTCCAGATTTTTTCCTTTGGTATATTATTTGAGAGTTTTGGCAACCTGTTTTTGTGGAGGATGGCAACATGAATGCATTATTAGGTGTTCTAGTTCCAGATTTTCTGACATTTTGGCTACATGTTTCAGATCTGGAATGGGGGCAAGCAACCACCACAGATCTGAAGGCAGATGATTTGCAAATGATAACCAATCTGAGGGCATCTTAGGCTCAGTCACGCACAGCTATGGTGCAATCTAGTAAACTTGCTAATCCCTAGATATCCAATTTTGATGCATTTTTCACCAGATTTTAGGTATTGCAATTGGCTTGCATGAAGAATTCCTAGTCTTTCAGCTGACCTCAAGCAACAGATGGAGACACCCCATTGTTTGTCCTATCTATGGAGAGATACTGAAGATGCACCATCTATCACAGGCTAGCACAGGTAATTATGAATTCATGAAGCTCATCTTTGGCTCTTGGAAAGGAGTGTAAATTCCTATTTTTCAGCAAAAAGGTTCATGCTATCTTATTTTTTTTGGATGACAGGTAGGCTCACTTTAGAGTGTGGTTAAAGAAGGTCCCAGTTTCAGCAAAACACAGCGAGTCATCCATCCATTGTCCAAATGAGGATTAACTCAAATGGATCACACAACATTGTACCAAGACTCATCAGTCACATAGTTCCTGATTGGAGGAACCTTGCATATCATGGTCACATTTATGGAACAGCTGGAAGAGCCCCTCCATATTTTAAATGCCTCCTCACTTGTCTTGAAACTGCTGATGATGACATTAATGACATGATCTTTTCTACATCCCTGGCCATCCTCTCAAGAACAAGTAACAAAAGTTCCCTATTCTCACAAGAGAATATCAAAATTAATTTCTGTTGTCACTCATACACACTTACTCAATGTTTGTTGTAAGTTTCCAATGCTATGAAATCATGGATGACTTCAGTAATCTGTACTTCTCTGAGGATTCATGTGTTTGCCTAAGAAATTGGGAGTCGCTATTAGCATTTCTACATTTTTTACACAATTACTTGAATATTCAGGATATTTGAATGTTACACTCTCATTGATTGTTTTTTTTTTCTGGCAAAAGCTTTTTGAAATTATTGTAAAGAAGCTGCAGATTTGAGGACTTAAAAATCTCCAGTCAGGAAATGACTGTGCACAAAGTGACTTAGTGAAATCAGTGGTTCGCTAAAAAATTTGCCTGCTTGAATACCGTCCATTTTTCTGCACAATGTTTCTTACAATTAACCTTTATCGGACAAAAGGCACAACTGCTGTCTTGTAGAATGTATTTTTTCATGGCCTAAAGGTACAAATGCTGTACTACAACTTTTCGGAAAAATGTTCTAATACTGTCAACAGTTTATTTTTTGAACAGTTGCGCTACTCAGCTAGTGAGTGTTTATGAGCTGCGTATAAAAAACCCAGCTGCCAGCACTTATGCAGGAGATTTAAATGTGTACAATAAAGGGTAAGGATAAATTTTTCTCTAATGCAATCAGGTAAATCAAAATCTTGCCTATAGTCAGGACATTAAAAAAACTGCCTCTTTACAGAAAGCAAAGCAAATTTGCATGTGTCAGGTTTTGTAGGCTTGCTGCCAAGCAATGAAGAGGGAAGGGTTCATCAGCACTGCCAACAGATTTCTCACTGAACATTTTCAATTGCCTGTATCTCTGGATTCTCTTGATTAAAATTTGCAGAAACAAGGATAATGGAAAAGAAGAATGTTTAACATAAAAATTTAATAAACATTCACACACTTAATCAAAAGATATCCAGAACTTTAAAATTGGCCCCTGATTTATTTGACCACTGTGTGGACAGGGTATCTCTTGGAATGCCCTGTCCACAGTAGACAGGGCATTCCAAGGGCTTTGCTTTGCAGTGGATCCTGAAGCATTCTTGTTGGTTTTGGTTCCATTTACAATGAAATATTTATATGGAAGTAGTGAGAAAAAGCCAGCAAGGTTCTTATATTCATAGAGTAGGTGGATGCAAAATATTTTCACCCTTGACTCAAGAAAAACCTATTAGTCTTTCAATTGAGGACAGATAAGGGGGTGAAAGTGCAGGCATAGATTGACTTTCCTTTTCCTTTGATCAGTCAAATGATTGGAATCTCACAATGTAAAAAAAAAGAAGAGGGTATTATCTTTGGACATCCAGATAAAGGACCAAGGAAGTGCTCTGGGAAATGTTATGCCTATATTCTGGTAGATACAGTAGAACCTCGGTTATCCGGGCCTCGATTAACCGGTGATCGGATTATCCGTGCGTCTTTGTCGTCGACGTTTTTTTTTCGATACGGCCCGCTTTCGAGACGCGGTACGTGTACTGTATACAATCATGTGGGAGGGAAAGCAAGAGACTACCAGAAACTCAGAAGACAAGAAATTTACATTTCATTGGGATTTCAGCCGAAAAACCTGCTTTTAACCCTCTCTTCTTGNGGGAAAGCAAGAGACTACCAGAAACTCAGAAGACAAGAAATTTACATTTCATTGGGATTTCAGCCGAAAAACCTGCTTTTAACCCTCTCTTCTTGCTAAGTGGTGGGCCGTAAATCATTTTTTCAACCAAACAGACTATTAAAGCAATACCAGCAAAGGTAGGATTAGTATTTTATGAATAAATCGCATTTTAGTTAATATACCATAGCATTACATGGTTTTTCTTTCGAATTCAGGATTATCCGTGGTTTTCGATTATCCGGCGAAGGTCTCCCGGTCATTAGCCCGGATAATCGAGGTTTTACTGTACTACCAAATGCCATGTTTCAACCAAACATGGCATTTGGGAGAATGCCATGTTGAAAAATGGCATTCTTTGCTGGTATTTCTTGCAGCCTGCAAATGATAATCAATGTCTTTATAATTAGGCAATAATGCCGTGTTGAAAATTTCCTCATTCAAGCTTTCGCATCACAGTTTCAGAGAAGTACATATCTTTAAACGTCACGGAAATAAAAAATTGGCACGTTTCCCAGAGAGTCGAAAACTCAATACTTTTTTATATGCGATTCTTGTCCACGAAACCATGCTGCCAACCGATATTTCAGTCGTCCCAGGTGAAGGTAACCCCACACACACTTTTATGATCAGTGAAACACCTAAAGCGCCATCCGTCCAGCATCAGTCGAATGCCAATCGCAGAATTCGGACTCTTTGAAGCCCAACCCAGAATTTCTCTCCGCGAAGCAACGCGACCCACAGATCGCGTTTCTCAGCGTTGTGACCCGCTGCGAGCAACGACGCATCGCCCGCGCCGCTAAAAGACCACCAGGTCCCGCCCGCGAATCCCACGAGTGCCAGACGCAAGCGCTTGCGTCTATGGTGCCGATAATGGAGACACACCAGCTGCGACCGTTAGCAGATGCAATACTCGATCTCATTTTTTCAAGTTCGTTCGTCAGTCGGGGATGAAGATGGCATCGCATCCCAAGTCGCAGTACTCGGCCGCACGTACAGTTTCGGGAGGGAGTAATCGAGGAACCAGAACTAGTTTCTCAGATATTTAAAAATTCACATTCGGCTGTGATTTTTTATTTCTCCCGGATCATGTGATACCCCACAGACTTGTCTTGCGCCATGAATTCCAAATTTCCTCCCCCCTCCTGAATTTATTTTTTTTTTTTTATCAGGCAGAGACAAGAATCGACAAATGGAAGAGGATGCATTAATGCATCCGCTTCTTTCAGAAAAATTGAAAAAAAATCAATGATTTTTTTTCAATTTTTCTGAGAGTTTTCAACCCTTGATTTTTTTGCAGCACCTTACTAATAACATAGTGCAAGGCACCTTGAGATCACGCGGAGGATTGCTCAACTGCCCAGCACTTACGGATTTGAATAAGGAATCCCTCGGGCCAAACGCATGATTACGCAATAGCAACTTGCAAAATGTATTCCTCGCTTGAGCTTGCAGAATCTTCTGCGTGCTTCCTCGAAAAATGGAAGCAGCTTGAGATTCCTTGCCGAATAGTCTGTCATCACCATTGCTGTGCTTTCCACACTTTTGGTGTAGTTGGAGTCGCAAACAGTAATACGAGGGAATCGAGTCTATAGCATCCCTCCAACCCTTTACTCGCTAATTGCCTCGAGAAACATAATATCATTTTGACATTACGCTAAAATGTCGAAATTAACTATGTTATTTTCTCCCGCCTATTTATATCGGACCCGATATGCATATTTTGCCAACTCTATCCCAGTGAGTTGGACCCTCGAGGCATTTCGATCCACACACAAAACAGAGCTGACGAGCGCCGTTCAAAACACTTTCCCCAGCTGGCAGTCAACCATAAATCGCTACGTCTGCAGAAAACCGAGAGAAAAGCTGCCATCCGCCTGGCCACACGCAGGCAAATGCGTTGCAGACCTCCCAAAGCAAAAGCCCGTCTCGAGAGACCCCGAACACCTCAAACCTTCAGGCCCCTGCGTCTGCCCTCCGCATCTTCCTTTCATTCTCTCGTCCTTGCAATTAGGAATGCTTCCCTCGATTTCCCAAAACCAATGCGCCTTGCATCAACAACTTCTAGCAAAATGCTCCTAAAGTGGATCATGAAATATATTTGTCTTCATTCGTGAACGCATCAAATTAAAAAAGTATTTCAATTCAAGGAACGCTTTGGAATCTGGGAAAACTTCATACAACTTCTCTCTGTCTCTCAACTATATGCTGAAATTTGCCAACAAACTAACTTTAAACCCACTCAATTTTATTTTGACGTAATAGCTCTATGGTGTACGGCGCACTTCATTGTGTTAAAATCTCGATGTTTTCTTATCTCTTGCTTCTTTTCCATGTCTATTTATTACCTCTTCACACACAGACTTGAATTTACGTTTGGTCTCTTGGTGTTTTTTTTCCTTTTTTTTTGTCGTAACCATTTTGTACCAGCTGATTCTTGTATCTGCCTAATTAAATTAATTAATAAATTCAGGAGAGAGAAGAAAATTGGGAATTTATGGATCTATAAGAGTTTGTGAGAAATCCCATGGTCCGATCGAAAAAAAATGCGAGACAGGTACTTACCTTCTATTTGCAGTGAAAAAATATGCATAATGCTCTATCCAAGAAATGAAGAGCGTTGACTTATTTATCTCTGTACCTCCTATAATTTCGCAATAAATCTCCAATTTTTTAATTAAAGGCAAAAGAAATGAAATTCGCTTTAATATTTCATTCCTGTCTGTTTTGAAGCGAAATTTCAACTCGAAAGTTGCTGGTATTTAGAAAAACTCCCATGATTCCTTGATGGTCGAGTGTAGACTGTTGGAACAATTGCGATGGAATGGCACTCCTGTAAATTGCGTCACAGGGAATTGCATGGCGCAGACAAAAGTGCTAGCAAAAACCTAGCCCTCATTCCAAGGCCTTCCAAAGGGCCATCGCTGATCGAATTGTATCATTTTCAGTTGGATATGCGAAGCTATCTTTCGCCCATATAAAAAGGATAGGGCATTTTACTTTTAATCACCCTACATGGAAGTGAACATTTTATACTCATATCTAATGTCAAGCAGTTCGTTTCCATTCCAAAAAAAAAATTTTTAAACAAAATTCCCAGTCTTGGTCAGTGGATAGTATCCGCAGTTTTTTCAATTTGGTAAAATTTTTACAAAGTTCTTAGAAAACGTCATGCTTAATGCCTCATAAATATAGAGTATGTACTTCCAAGTAGGCGTGTATTTTCAGTTCCACATAGTTTAGTTTAAGAGATGCAATGAAATGGGAAAAAAACGATTGGGCAAGTCGCCACTGTTTCAGCCTTCCACTAGCGATTTGAAAAAAAAAATTAAAGAGCTGCAGGTACAGAGGTACAAGAATTCATCACTTGGAAAGCAGCATCACACATTTTTTCAGTATGATCAGAGAGTAAGCGAATCAACTATTAATTCTCAGGCGGCTTGATTTGAAATGGAACCACAGAATTGGAAAATCCTTCATCATGCACCTCTCCCATGACGAAATGGAAAACCGACAACAGGTGCTCTCACGTGATGATATTTAACAAATGTTCCGTCCACATATCTGCATTTCACATGTATACGTGGCCGTGTAAAATGTGACGCGAGCAAGTGTGGAGGAAAACCCTCTCGACCAGGATCTCAGAGGATATAAAGCTGCGTCGGGACGAAGGGAGGGTCAGAGGATCACGAGACAGACGAAAATGGAGGTCCCTTATTTCACGCTGTTTCTTCGAATCCTGTTCCTCATTCACGGCCTGGTTCGGGAGACCAACTCTAACGTATTCTCGGTGTTGTGTCCTGTTTTTTTTTCATGAATTTTGGCTTCCTTTGCAGGATGGATTCGGTGGCGAGGAAGAGCCATTGAAGAGGCAGAATCCGCCATGCGCCTCAACCCAGACATTAACTAGTGGACAATCATCTCCTCTGAACACCGGGACCAAGCTAAATATTACCTCTTGCTCCTGGAAATTCACCGTCAGCCATCGAAAATCATATTTCCAAAGATTTATTTAAAACTCTATAACCAATTTCAATATAAGTTAGAAATTCTCTCTCTCTCTCAGTGCCCGAATAACATGACTCTACAATGCCCCATTGCGTATGCACCTTGCCCGCAAACAACATTCGTTGCCAATAACATTAGGTATACCCGAGAGCATTTTCTTTTCTGGTGTCATTCGCCGTCTCGACAGATGTTGAGAAGGATCACGAATATGTTTCATTACGAAGGTATTGCGGCTCAGGGAAGTTGAAACCCACCAATGTAGGAACTTCTTTGATCGTCAAGTTCTCCCAAACCGGCGGAGGATCCCGCTTCACCTGCAGTGTTGACTGCGGTCAGTTTCGCGTCGGTTCAGGCACGTATTTATGCATGGAAGTGCCTCTTATACTTTTCTACCTCTGATAGGTACTATTACCATGACCGCAACAACCCCGACCGCAACAACTCCTACGGGTACAGTAACGACTCCTATGACTACTCCACCTTCCACTTGCAGTGAGTATCCACACATTCTTCGAGCATTACTTTTTATCAAAACAATTGTGAAAACTTTTTTAATCCACTTCCAGTTTGCGGCGTGTCCCAGCTGGCTCCAACGCTCTGGAGATCGATGGAGACGAAAGAGACACAAGAGGAGGATTTAGATCGGATCGTGGGAGGGACGGCTGTGCCCGACCAGCGGAAGTACCCGTGGATGGCCTATTTCGGGGAATGCGGAGGGGCTCTCATCAACGATCGATACGTTCTCACTGCTGCTCATTGCATCACAAGGTGTTCGGTCGCTATTCATTTATTTCAACCCCTTTTTTTTATTAGGTCTTCTATTTGTAAAGTCTCCGGATGTTGAACTTATGGCGATTAATATCTCCACAAACAGTTATGATTTATTCAAGCAATTATCAGTTTAAATTAAGCCATGAAAGCATCTAAATCAAACTGAGTAACCAACATTAACCGGAAAACTACTACTTCTAGTTTACGCCATCATAAGAACTAGCATTACAATTTCTGACATCAAAAGATAATTCATTATTTCTAGAGTCTCTTCGGTCTTGTATCTTTCAGGGATTTATATCTCTCTAAGATTCCCTTTTTACCTTTCATACGTTTTCTTCACAACAAATTAAGCCAGTCGGCAACAGTCTCAGTGACGCTGGGCGACCTGGACAAGTCGAACCCCTCAGACGGTGATATCATCAATATCTCAGCGACACCCATCGTCCACCCACAATACAACGCCAAGACATTAGATAACGACGTGGCCTTGCTGCATCTGAACACCCCTGTGAATTTCACTGCCCACCCAACCATCCGTCCCATCTGCCTCTCCTCTTCGGCTAAGCCCGTGGCGGGCCAGGATGTTGTCATTGCCGGATGGGGCCATACCTCCTACGGTGAGTCCTGGATTTATCTCTGTAGTTACTTTCTACCGTCGATAGGGAGAAACCGTGTTGGTTCCTGGTTTAGATGGCCTGAACTAGACAAAATGAAAGCCGTTTAATATATTTCTTTTTCGCTCTGGGGTTTCCAGTTTCTTTTTTAAGACACCATTTTCAGTGTGACAGTCAGTCAGACAGACAATGCGTGAAAATGCGTGCAACTAAGAGAATTCAGAGACAGCGCAATTTCTTCTCATGCATAGATGATCGGGAAGGAATGTTTATAAGGCTAGTAAAGTTCATGGCAGTCCCCATACGCTCCACACTGGGCAATAGCAGTGCAATTCTTTTCTATGCAATTGTATTGTAATTCTTTTCTATTTCTGCGGTCTCCTCCACGGAATCGCTGGTCGAGAGAAAAAAAAAGGGTTCCGACTCTTCTGGGATTTTTGATCTAACTATCCGACGTTTTCAATTTCAATGCCCTCAAGCAGAATGCTCGAAAATTTGCCGAGTCTGCAATAGAATTTAGGAATTTTTTATTTTTGGAAATTTCTCATGGTTTTCTAGTCCGCATCGCCGAAGAATCCGCCGAAATGTAGAAGCGATGCTGGTAGCTCGAAGTTTCTGCTGGAGTTCGAACGCTCAACATCTCTTACTAGAGCAGCGAATTAAAATAAGAAAACTTCTTGACCTAGTTTAAAATTCCAAATGAATAAGTTGACCATTTTGTGGCAGGTGGGCCAGCGCCGTCGGTGATGAGAGAAGCCGTTGTCAAGATTGACGACCAGGCGACGTGTGTGAACGCCTACAATCCCTACGCAGGTGGAAGAGGACGCTCTATCACCGGCAACATGTTCTGCGCTTCTGGGCCCGGCAAGGATTCTTGTCAGGTAGGCCGCAGGGATGGGATTTTTCTCATCATGATCACATTTGAAATAGATTTCAAAGGGAAGGTAAAGGGAAATTTTAAAAAGAGACGTTAGCGAAAAGTGACATTAGATACGATAGCAGAAGCAGATAAATAAACCGAACTGGAACGAACAACCCCATGAGAGCCAGAGGAAGGATATTTATAAATGTATATCCAACATTTTTCAGTTGTCAACCTCCACAAGAGCACGAAAAACATATTCTTCTATATTCCAAAAGAAAAAAAGCAATATATATACAGTGCTGCTTTGCACAGTCGTGCGTCTGTGTCCATTTCCACTTCACCTGTTCTCATGTCGATGCCAACATTTCCTAGCCAAAAGCTTTCTCGATTCCGCGACGATGTTCTTGCCACTTCCATCGACGGAGTGGAATCGGACTTGCTAGATGTTTTTCCCCGGCTATGACGTGTAGGGTGATTCGGGAGGACCGTTGATGCAAAAAACCACGGACGGGTCCTTCGTAGAGATCGGGATCGTTTCGTGGGGAAACGGATGCGCGGATCCGCTATTCCCCGGTGTCTACACGGTGGTCGCAAGTGAGTGGAATCCATCGTGATGTTTCGCCGCTTCCTTGGGTTATGGGGTTATCGTGGGATCACGCGTCTCGTTACAGATTACGTGGACAACTTCATCCGCGACAACACAAAAGATGCTGTGGCATGCCGACCTCTTCCGCCGATACGAGGCAAAGAATAAAGCTGTCTCTGCAAAATCATTATTGCATACGTTTATTCTGAACGGTATGAGCATTCTCTCCTCTCTTATAATCTCTTATAATATATTATATATCGATATAATGTTGCATGTCCTCCTTGAAATGGTTTGTGAACGTATGAATAGGCCTGCGATCGGCCTAATGTAACACGTCCTTAACGAGATGTCTCGAAGACCACGGATTCCCCCTTATAGGGCTAACTGTCAAGAATTGAGTTTTTATTGAAAGAAAAAAGGTAGGCCTTGGCGTAACCTGCAGACAGTCTGTTGGTTACGCTTAGGCCTAATGTTAGTGGGTCCTGTAAGGAAGGAGGTTGAAGAAAGGGAAAACCATTGAAAAAAATTTTCACTTTACTTCATGGTGTACATAATTTGTGGGCGGCCTGTACAGTATTCGAATTCAGATATGTACCTGTACATGTACCTGCATCTCAAACGAACTGGCAATACTCTCGCCTTCGACGCTCAACTATATGAATAAATCTATTAATTTATTTGAAACATGCGCCTTAGGCGCTCGCACCTTCGTGGATTTTAGGCATTTTTCATTGTGAAGTCATCTCACTTCCGTTTATGTTACGTGAAACAGTCAATCTGAGATTAATAGCATCAAATAAAAATATATATTCAACTTGGAATCGCCACGCCGGTGAAACACAACTAGGCAAAAGTATTGGCAAATGTGGTCGCTGCTCAACTCCACCGGAAGACAAAGTCATCGACCGACGAAACCACCAAACAGAAAGTACAAAAAGAACCATTTCAACCCCCTCCCCACCCCCCAATGCCCTGTCTTCCTCTTACATCCTGAAAGAAATCAACGAGCTATATGTCGAACACCAAAAACACAAATGTTTTCAAGGCAAGGATGTTATTCACCCCAAATTCCTCAGGAACCTTGTAGCCAAGGGTTGGCATGGATGGGACATCTCCTTATCGCTATTCACACGACCGGAAAGATCCCGAGAAGCTGGTGCGAGGTCATCACCCTCCTCAAACACGGTAAACCTAGAGAGGAAGCCGCCACCTACTGACCGATTTCACTCCTCTTGTCGGCTATGAAACCATGAAAGGCGTCACTTGCCCGGTTGACGCTTGTCATGGAGGAAGTGCTGCCGAAAGATCAGGCCAGCTTCTGCCCAGACAGAAGCTGCTGCGACCGAGTCCTCGCCCTAACGTGCCACATCGAAGCTGGTTTCCAGAGGAAACAAAAAACGGGCACCGTATCGTATCGTATCGTATGCTGAAGACAGGTCGATCGGCACGATCGACCTGTCTTCAGCATACGATACGGTCTGGAGATACGATACGCTCATTCTCAAGGCATCAAGAGTAATCAGAAGCCGGAGCACCATCCGCCTTCTTGCAGCCATGCTAAGCAACCGGCGCTTCCGCGTCCACCTCAACGGACAGGTCAGCAAGGCGCGCACCCTCAATCATGGTCTCCCACAAGGATCCGGGCTAGCTCCTTCACTCTTTAACATCTACAGGAACGACATGCATGACATGGTATCCAGAAAATCCACATATGCCGATAATATCGCACTCGCGGCATAAAGGACATAAACATTAAAGGACAAGGCATAAACGTTCTGCCATCACTGCCGACCTGAAGATCATAGTGGAATATTTCCACCTCTGGAAACTCCGTCCAAACCCCTCGAAAATAATGGGGACAGCTTCACACCTAGATAACTAGGTTGCGAGCGAGCCATTCAATGTCATATTTTGTGACCAACAAACGAGACACGAAACGACCCAGAAGTAAGTTACCTGGGTACAACACTGAACCGCATCTTCACACGAAAATCATCATCATCAAAATCATGTTGAGAAGACCTGCGATAAGGTGAGACCATGGGTAAGTCTCGTGCGCAAGCTCGCAGGCACCACGTTGAGAGCCGGAGCTCGCACGCTTCAAACAGGGACACTGGCGCTGACATACCGGGTGGCTTTAAAAAAAAAAAAAAACAGTCCTGTTTGACGCTTTATAAAACCCGCTGTGAATAATCTCGGTTCGTGCGATTTTTATTATTACATTCGAAATACTAAAAAAAAAATGTTCTTGGAAATATCATGCGTCCAGGTTGTCTGAATAAAAAGCGACACTCGTTCAAAGTGGAGTTATACGAGTAAATTGTACCTTTTTCCCCCTGTGAAGTGGATGGAATTTCAGCACTTTGAAAATGATTTCTCTGGGGAGGGGGGGGAGGAGGAGCTACCCAAGTAACACAAGATATTCCAGCAACGTTTAGGAAATGTTGATATGTGTGAGAGCGTGTGTGTGAGAGCGTGTGTGTGAGAGCGTGTGTGTGAGAGCGTGTGTGTGAGAGCGTGTGTGTGAGAGCGTGTGTCTGAGAGCGTGTGTGTGAGAGCGTGTGTGAGAGAGCGTGTGTGCGAGAGCGTCTGCACAAGCGAGGTAGTGAAAGAAGGTGAGAACTTGTGTGACATCTCACTCACTCTCAAACGGATGGTCTCACCAAATATCTCACACACATTCTCATTCATATGCTCTCACACAAGCTTTAACACACTCTCACACATGCTCTCACACCAATGCCCACACATGTGAGAGTATGTGTTCGGGTGTGAACATGTGCAAGTGACCATTTGTAAATGCGAGGGTTTGTGGCAATGCATATAAGCAAGTGCATGTGTGAAAACGCCTGCCTCCCCTCTTTTATTCATGGGTGGGTGAGGGCATGTGTGACAGCATGAATTTCTGAGCATGTGTTTGAGAGCGTGTGTGACTGAGAGTATGAGTGAGTGTGATGCTCTGCCACACGTTTACCCACACACGCTCTCATACATGCTTTAACAGACACACTCTCACAACAATGCTTTCCCACATATGCTGTTGCGCACATGTTCACACATGCACAAACATAAATATGCTAACACATGCGATCTCGGATGCACGCTATCACACACATGGTCCCACACGTGTAAAGGCATGCACTGACACACTCACTGTCACTCCCACGCACTCATCACACTATTTCCCACGCACAAGTTCACACATGCTCTCATGAACATGCTCTCATTCATAGGTTCACATGACATCACACAAATGCTGACAGAAACTCATGTAGCTTCTCACACTCGCTAACCCAAGTAACACAAGATATTCCAACAATGTTTAGGAAATGTTGATGAACAATGTTGCATCTATGTGTAAATGTGCAAAACGTCAACGTTTCTCAAATGTTGCGAAGGAACATTGCAATTACTTTGCAAATCGCTACTTATTCATTACATATACGTTGCAGATATGTTTCAGGATTTATGTTGCTGGAATGTTGATTAAAAACGTTGCTTCACGGGCACCTAATCTGGGCCTATATTGGCATTTCGGAAAAGCAATAATGCCGTGTTGAGAATTTCCTCATTCAAGCTTTCGCATCACAGTTTCAGAGAAGTTCTTATCTTTAAACGTCACGGAAATAAAAATCGGCACGCTTCGCAGAGAGTCAAAAAAGCAATACTTTTTTATATGCGATTCTTGTCCACGAAACCATGCCGGCAACCGATATTTCATTCGTCCCAGGTGAAGGTAACCCCACACACACTTTTATGATCAGTGAAGCACCTAAAGCGCCATCCGTCCAGCATCAGTCGAATGCCAATCGCAGAATTCGGACTCTTTGAAGCCCAACCCAGAATTTCTCTCCACGATGCAACGCGACCCACAGATCGCGTTTCTCAGCGTTATGACCCGCTGCGAGCAACGACGCATCGCCCGCGCCGCTAAAAGACCACCAGGTCCCGCCCGCGAATCCCACGAGTGTCAGACGCAAGCACTTGTGTCTATGGTGCCGATAATGGAGACACACCAGCTGCGACCGTTAGCAGATGCAATACTCGATCTCATTTTTTCAAGTTCGTTCGGCAGTCGGGGATGAAGATGGCGTCGCATCCATAGTCGCAGTACTCGGCCGCACGTTCAGTTTCGGGAGGGAGTAATCGAGGAACCAGAACTAGGTTCTCAGATCTTTAAAAATTCACATTCGGCTGTGGTCATGCACAAGCCTCTGTTCGCTTCATACTCATCAATTGGGTTGGGCGAAAAAATTGAAATGACGGGGTGTTTTTGAGTCTAGGTCCCAGAACCGAAGCGTTGTCTCCACGTGCAAAACGATGGAGCGCCAATTTTGAATATTTGAAATGGAAGGAAGGCAAAAAATGAGGAACTTTTTTTTAAGAGATGCACAACCTTCAAGAAGGATCGGGGAATTCGCCATTTTCGCAACACTCCACTTGAGATTTTTGCGAATTTATAGCAGGTACAGAGGTGAATAAGGCAACGCAATTCATTTTTTGGATAGAGCATTATGCATATTCTTTCAAATCAAATAGAAGGTAAGTGCCTGACTCGCATTTTTTATTTCTCCCGGATCGTGAAATTCCAAACAGACTTGTCTTACGCCATAAATTCCCAATTTCTTCCCCCCCCCCCCCCCGGATTTATTTATTTTTCTTAATCAGGCAGAGACAAGAATCGACAAATGGAAGAGGATGCATTAATGCATCCGCTTCTTTCAGAAAAATTGAAAAAAAAAATCCTTGCCGAATATTCGGCAAGGATTTTTTTTTCAATTTTTCTGAATGTTTTCAACCCTTGATTTCTTTGCAGCATCTTACTAATAACATAGTGCAAGGCACATTGAGATCACGCGGAGGATTGCTCAACTGCCCAGCACTTACGGATTTGAATAAGGAATCCCTCGGGCCAAACGCATGATTACGCAATAGCAACTTGCAAAATGTATTCCTCACTTGAGCTTGCAGAATCTTCTGCGTGCTTCCTCGAAAAATGGAAGCAGCTTAAGATTCCTTGCCGAATAGTCTGTCATCACCAATGCTGTGCTTGCCACACTTTTGGTGTAGTTGGAGTCGCAAACAGTAATACGAGGGAATCGAGTCTATAGCATCCCTCCAACCCTTTACTTGCTAATTGCCTCGAAAAACATAATATCATTTTGACATTACGCTAAAATGTCGAAATTAACTATGTTATTTTCTCCCGCCTATTTATATCGGACCCGATGTGCATATTTTGCCAACTCTATCCCAGTGAGTTGGACCCTCGAGGCATTTCGATCCACACACAAAACAGAGCTGACGAGTGCCGTTCAAAACACTTTCCCCAGCTGGCAGTCAACCATAAATTGCTACGTCTGCACAAAACCGAGAGAAAAGCTGCCATCCGCCTGGCCACACGCAGGCAAATGCGTTGCAGACCTCCCAAAGCAAAAGCCAACCCTTCTCGAGAGACCCCCCCCAAACCTTCTGGCCCGGCGTCTGCCCTCCGCATCCTCCTTTCATTCTCTTGTCCTTGCAATTAGGAATGCTTCCCTCGATTTTCCAAAACTGATGCGCCTTGCATCAACAACTTCTAGCAAAATGCTCCTAAAGTGGATCATGAAATATATTTGTCTTCATTTGTGAACGCACCAAATTAAAAAAGCATTTCAATT
Source organism: Darwinula stevensoni (assembly GCA_905338385.1). Classification (NCBI taxonomy): domain Eukaryota; kingdom Metazoa; phylum Arthropoda; class Ostracoda; order Podocopida; family Darwinulidae; genus Darwinula; species Darwinula stevensoni. The sequence goes on from CAJPEV010000128.1 coordinate 155,437, forward strand.
CAAGGAACGCTTTGGAATCTAAACTTCATACAACTTCTCTCTGTCTCTCAACTATATGCTGAAATTTGCCAACAACCCAAAATTAAACCCACTCAATTTTATTTTTATCGTAATAGCTCTACGGTGTACGGCGCACTTCATTGTGTTAAAATCTCGATGTTTTCTTATCTCATGCTCCTTTTCCATGTCTATTTATTACCTCTTCACACACAGACTTGAATTTACGTTTGGTTTCTTGGTGTTTTTTTCCCTTTTTTTTGTCGTAACCATTTTGTACCAGCTGATTCTTGTATCTGCCTAATTAAATCAATTAATAAATTCAGGAGAGAGAAGGAAATTGGGAATTTATGGTTCAATGTGAGTTTGCGGAAAATCCCATGGTCCGATCGAAAAGAAAATGCGAGACAGGTACTTACCTTCTATTTGCATTGAAAAAATATGCATAATGCTCTATCCAAGAAATGAATTGCGTTGTTTTATTTACCTCTGTACCGCCTATAATTTCCCAAAAAATCTCAAGTGTAGGGTTGCTAAAATGGCGAATTCTCCCATCCTTCTTGAGGGTTGAGCATCTCCTAAAAAAAAATTGTTCCTCATTTTTTGCCTGCCTTCCATTTCCAAGAATATAATATTCCATATTGGCGCCCTATCGTTTTCCATTAGAGAAAGGCTTCTCATGTGCAACAAAAAACGGCAAGTTAAAAGCGTTTGGAGGTTTACGAGGCATTAAAGTAGGAGTTAGGCTATTGTGTTCACCATGCCATGCCTTGTTATATAATTTCCATGTAAATAATTCCATCGCGCGACTGCCAATCGCCTATGAGAGTGCTCGACCGTATAATATTGATAATTCGATTAAATTCAAAATTCATTTGGATTTGAGGAGAGGAAAGCGTCGAGCGGAAATCGTGGGTCTTCCAAGGCAAACGGGGATATGTTCTTCAAATTTTAAATTAAGGGCAAAGGAAATGAAATTCGCTTAAATTCCTGTCTGTTTTGAAGCGAAATTTCAACTCGAAAGTTGCTGGTATTTAGAAAAACTCCCATGATTCCTTGATGGTCGAGTGTAGACTGTTGGAACACTTGCGATGGAATGGCACTCCTGTAAATTGCGTCACAGAGAATTGCATGGCGCAAACAAAAGTGCTGGCAAAAACCTAGCCCTCATTCCAAGGCCTTCCAAAGGGCCATCGCTGATCGAAATGTATCATTTTCAGTTGGATATGCGAAGCTATCTTTCGCCCATATAAAAAGGATAGGGCATTTTACTTTTAATCACCCTACATGGAAGTGAACATTTTATACTCATATCTGATGTCATGCAGTTCGTTCCCATTCCAAAAAAAAAAAAATATTTAATAAAAATCCCTGTCTCGGTCAGTGGATAATATTCGCAGTTTTTTCAATTTCGTAAATTTTTACAAAGTTCTTGGAAAACGTCATGCTCAATACCTCATAGATATAGAGTATGTACTTCCAAGTAGGCGTGTATTTTCAGTTCCACATAGTTTAGTTCAAGAAATGCAATGAAATGGGGGAAAAAACGATTGGGCAAGTCGCCACTGTTTCAGCCTTCCACTAGCGATTTGAAAAAAAAATTAAAGAGCTGCAGGTACAGAGGTACAAGAATTCATCACTTGGAAAGCAGCATCACACATTTTTTCAGTATGATCAGAGAGTAAGCGAATCGACTAGTAATTCTCAGGCGGCTTGATTTGAAATGGAACCACAGAAGGGGAAAATCCTTCATCATGCACCTCTCCCATGACGAGATGGAAAACCGACAACAGGTGCTCTCACGTGATGATATTTAACAAATGTTCCGCACACATATCTGCATTTCACATGTATACGTGGCCGTGTAAAATGTGACGCCAGCAAGTGTGGAGGAAAACCCTCTCGACCAGGATCTCAGAGGATATAAAGCTGCGTCGGGACGAAGGGAGGGTCAGAGGATCACGAGACACAGACCGACATGGAGGTCCCTTATTTCACGCTGTTTCTTCGAATCCTGTTCCTCATTCACGGCCTGGTTCGGGAGACCAACTCTAACATATTCTCGGTGTTGTGTCCTGTTTTTTTTCATGAATTTTGGCTTCCTTTGCAGGATGGATTCGGTGGCGAGGAAGAGCCATTGAAGAGGCAGAATCCGCCATGCTCCTCAACCCAAACATTAACTAATGGACAATCATCTCCCCTGAACACCGGGACCAACCTAAATATTGCCTCTTGCTCCTGGAAATTCACCGTCAGTCATCGAAAATCATTTTTCCAAGGATTTATTTACAACTCTAAAACCAAATTCAATATAAGTTAGAAATTCTCTCTCTCTCTCTCTCTCTCTCATAGTGCCCGAATAACATGACTCTACAATGCTCCATTGCCTATGTACCTTGCCCGCAAACAACATTCGTCGCCAATAACATTAGGTATGTCCGAGCCGAGAGCATTTTCTTTTCTGGTGTCATTCGCCGTCTCGACAGATGTTGAGAAGGATCACGAATATGTTTCATTACGAAGGTATTGCGGCTCAGGGAAGGTGAACCCCACCAATGTAGGAACTTCTTTGATCGTCCAGTTCTCCCAAACCAGCAGAGGATCCCGCTTCACCTGCAGTGTTAATTGCGGTCAGTTTCGCGTCGGTTCAAGCACGTATTTATGCATGGAAGTGCCTATAATACTTTTTTACCTCTGATAGGTACTATTACCACGACCACAACAACCCCGACCACAACAACCCCGACCACAACAACCCCGACCACAACAACCCCGACCACAACAACCCCGACCACAACAACCCCGACCACAACAACCCCGATTCCTACGGGTACAGCAACGACTCCTACGGTTACTGCAACGACTCCTACGACTACTCCACCTTCCACTTGCAGTGAGTATCCACACATTCTTCGAGCATCACTTTTCATCAAAACAATTGCGAAAACTTTTTTAATCCACTTCCAGTTTGCGGCGTGTCCCAGCTGGCCCCAATGCTCGGGAGATCGATGGAGACGAAAAAGACACAAGAGGAGGATTTAGATCGGATCGTGGGAGGGACGGCTGTGCTCGACCAACGGAAGTACCCGTGGATGGCCTATTTCGGGGGATGCGGAGGGGCTCTCATCAACGATCGATACGTTCTCACTGCTGCTCATTGCATCACAAGGTGCTCGGTCGCTATTCATTTATTTTGTTTACCCTTTTTTTTTACGAGGTCCTCTATTTTTCAAGTCTCCGGATGTTGAGCTTATGGCGATGACTGTCTCCGCAACCAGTTATGATTTATTCATGCAAATATCAGTTTAAATTAAGCCATGAAAGCATCTAATTCAAATTGAGAAACCAACATTAACAGGAAAACTACTATTTCTAATTTACGCCATCATAAGAACCAGCATTACAATTTCTGACAGCAAAAGATATTTTATTATTTCTAGAGTCTCTTCTGTCTTGTATCTTTCAGGGATTTATATCTCTCTAAGATTCCCTTTTTACCTTTCATACGTTTTCTTCACAACAAATTCAGCCAGTCGGCAACAGTCTCAGTGACGCTGGGCGACCTGGACAAGTCGAACCCCTCAGACGGTGATACCATCACTATCTCAGCGACACCCATCGTCCACCCGCAATACAACGCCCAGACAATAGATAACGACGTGGCCTTGCTGCAACTGAACACCTCCGTGGATTTCACTGCCCACCCAACCATCCGTCCCATCTGCCTCTCCTCCTCGGCTAAGCCCGTGGCAGGCCAGAATGTCGTCATTGCCGGATGGGGCACAACCTCCTTCGGTGAGTCCTGGATTTATTTCTGTAGTTACTTTCTACCGTCGATACAGAGAGACCGTGTTGGTTCCTGGTTCAGATGGCCTGAACTAGACAAAATGAAAGCCGTTTAATAGATACCTTTTTCGCTCTGGGGTTTCCAGTTTCTTTTTTAAGACACCATTTACTGTGTGACAGTCATCAGACAATGCATGAAAATGCGTGAAACTAAGAGAATTCCAAGGCAGCGCAATCTCTTCTCATGCACAGATGAGCGGGAAGGAGAGTTAAAAAGGCTAGTAAAGCTAATGGCAGTCCCCATAAGCTTCACACTGGGCAATAGTAGTGCAATTCTTTTCTATGCAATTGTATTGTAATTCTTTTCTATTTCTGCGGTCTCCTCCACGGAATCGCTGGTCGAGAGAAGAAAACGGGTTCCGACTCTTCTGGGATTTTTGATCCTCCTATCCGACGTTTTCAATTTCAATGCTCTCAAGCAGAATGCTCGAAAATTTGCCTGGTCTCCAATGAAGTTTAAGTATTTTTTTATTTTTGGAAATTTCTAATGGTTTTCGAGTTCGCATCGTCGAAGAATCTGCCGAAATGTAGAAGCAATGCTGGTACCCTCGAAGGCGCTGCTGGAGTTCGAACGCTCAACATCTCTTACTAGAGCAACTAAAATAAGAAACCTTCTTGACCTCCTTTAAAATTCCAAATGAATACGTTGACCATTTTGGGGCAGGTGGGTCAGTGTCGTCGGTGATGAGAGAAGCCGTTGTCAAGATTGACGACCAGGCGACGTGTGCGAGCGCCTACAATCCCTACGCAGGTGGAACAGGACGCTCTATCACCGGCAACATGTTCTGCGCTTCTGGACAGGGCATGGATGCTTGTCAGGTGGGCCGCAGGGATGGGAATTTTCTCATCATGATCACGTTTGAAATAGATTTCAAAGGGAAGGTAAAGGGAAATTAAAAAAAGAGATGTTAGCGAAAGTGACATTAGATACGATAGCAGAAGCAGATAAATAAACCGAATTGGAACGAACTACCCATGAGAGCCAGAGGAAGGATATTTATAAATGCATATCCAAAATTTTTCAGTGGTCTACTTCCACAAGAGCACGAAAAACACATTCTTTTATATTCCAAAAGAAAAAAGCTATATATGTACAGTGCTGCTTTGCACAGTCGTGCGTCTGTGTCCATTTCCACTTCACCTGTTCTCACGTCGATGCCAACATTTCCTAGCCAAAAGCTTTCTCGATTCCGCGACGATGTTCTTGCCACTTCCATCGACGGAGTTGAATCGGACTTGCTAGATGTTTTTCCCCGGCTATGACGTGTAGGGTGATTCGGGAGGACCGGCGATGCAAAAAAACACGGACGGGTCCTTCGTAGAGATCGGGATCGTTTCGTGGGGATACGGATGCGCGGACCCGCTATTCCCCGGTGTCTACACGGTGGTCGCAAGTGAGTGGAATCCATCGTGATGTTTCGCCGCTTCCTTGGGTTATGGGGTTATCGTGGGATCACGCGTCTCGTTACAGATTACGTGGACAACTTCATCCGTGACAACACAAAAGATGCTGTGGTATGCCGACCTCTTCCGCCGATACGAGGCAAAGAATAAAGCTGTCTCTGCAAAATCATTATTGCATACGTTTATTCTGAACGGTATGAGCATTCTCTCCTCTCTTACCGGGGGCGGGTAATACAGGTAATACCAGGCATACATGTACATACACTGCACCTGTGATGGTAACTGAGATACTCGAAAGATACGTACATGGTGTCCACAAATTATGCATATAATTTACAAGTCGTATTACTTCGAAAGAATAATCATAGAAAAGTTTCACTTTACTTCATGGTATACATAATTTGTGGGCGCCTTGTACAGTATTCGAATTCAGATATGTACTTGTACATGTACCTGCATCTCAAACGAACTGGCAATACTCTCGCCTTCGGCGCTCGACTATACGAATAAACCTAGTAATTTATTTGAAACGTGCGCCTTAGGCGCTCGCACCTTCGTGGATTTTAGGCATTTTTCATTGTGAAGTCATCTCACTTCCGGTTATGTTACGCGAAACAGTCAATCTGAGATTAATAACATCAAATAAAAATATATATTCCTTCAAGGAGCCCTTGAGTAATTAAGAAAATTTTCTGTACCAATTTCAACGGATTTCTTTTTATTTTATTTTCTTACGTCACGTGACTTCCCGCACGAGGAGCACTGGGTGACATTTCACAATGCGTGGCCTAACGCCAAAACAGGCTCACCAATGGCTCTAGTCGGGTGAAACTGGGAGAACGTCCCATTTCGGGGAAACGCCAACCAAGACGAAGTATGAAGTTGGGGTGGGGGTGGAAGGGGGATCCTTGCCTCTCCCTCGAAGGTCCCCTAAGGACTTTATCCTTCATACAATACCTTTTATGATATAAGACAAGCTTTTTTCAAGGGAAATTTTTAAGGAGGAAAAATTTTCTCCGATGTTGGTTTTTTCCTGAGACGAACACCCAACTAGTTTCCACAGTACCAAGCTTGCTATATCTGCCCAATTCGCTGGAGTGAAAAATGTTCATTGTAAACATCCCCCTTCCTCTAAAATTGCATCCAACGGAGATGTATCCTGAAATTAAAATAAATAAAAAATCAATACTCCAACAGCTACATGCATAACATGTTTCACCTTTCGTTATCGATCCTATTTGCTAGAGCGAAAAATTTTCGGGAAGTACGTCTCGCTCAAAAATGGGTCCTCGAGGGATTTACTCCGAAAGTTGGATTTTATCTGGACTCACCACCCTAATAGCTACTCGAATGCGAAGTTTCAGCTTTCTATCATATACACGTATAGAACATGGTTAAAATAAGCGTCAGTCACTCACTCAGCCACGATCGTCTATATACGCCTCTAAGTCAATAATATACTTTTACGTCAAAGCACCTTGTACCTATATTTCAAATACAGAGTGGAACAGAAAAATGTAGACACTCGTCACGAACCGATATCTTTCATATTTAGGGTCACAAGTATAGGCAATTTTGTTTTGCAACACATCTTTGATTGTGCTGCCGAGTCGCTCCTTCATAGTCGCCAGATCGCAGGCAGACGCTTCCTGTTTCAGTCAGCTAGTTTAGGTTGGCGATGGCATCAGAGCGGTTGTCTGCGAAGAAGCGCTGTTAAGAGTCTGAAGTGGTATTCGAAGACTGTGATTATCGCGGATGTTCCTCGATTGTACACCCGCGAGCTTGGACGCTCCGAGACGTCTCACAATAACAAGGATAGGAGATAAGTTCAACGCCGCCAGTACAACAGGTGATCAACACAGCCGAAAGCAAACAGCCCGATCCGAGGAGAACGTCGCTACCTTCACCTCATCGATCACGGATTAGCTCGGTGGAAGTCCGAAGTGGTGTTGGAAGATTGAGAAGACACGGATGTCCAACGATTGAGAACCCTCCAGTTCGGACGTCCACCGTGAAAACTCGGGTTCGAACGTAGTCAAGAAGGTGGCCCGTGATTTATGTTGCCTGAGTTTTACAGTCATCATGTATAAGAAACTTGAAACCTCGCATTTTGACGAATGCTGAGATTCTCAAAGACCAACCATCTGAAAGCATTACATACAAATTTTCACATAGATAACTATTGGGGATACCAAGTTTTTCCTCATCTATGCTTCCGGGAAATAACTTAGCCACGCAAACATTAAGCTTGTGCCATATTTACTTTCTAGAAACCCCCATGACCGTAAAGAAAAATATCTTTCCTCCACCCCCCTCATGACTTGGAATCTCCGCTAGACGCTATGGTACTCGCCTTTAATCATGAATTTCAATTAATACAGCTTTTTCCCCAGAATCGTGGAGGTCAAGAGCGACGGGAAAAAGAAAACCAATTAAAAAACAAGAAAACCTCCTAGAAGAAGAATGAAATACTATCTAGGATGGACCGGTAGGCATTTCCCATCAAGGACATTATAGCCTCTCAGCTTCTCTTCTGTCAGTCACTTGAAGGGAGCAAGACGAAAACCTTTACGCGATGCTCCTATTAAGGGTTTTTGCGTGTCACATGCAACGTGATGCCCATAAACACGACAACGAATGTCGTCAAAAGGCCACCGGAAGTCGAGTTATCCATCTCCCGGTATGATTAGCAACATGAAAAAAGCCCTTCTCAGGGCCAACACCGAAGAACTGTAGGACCGGTCCTCCGCGTCTACCGACTCAGCGCAGAAGGGTTTTCGCAAGCAAAGTGAGGCTACCTTTCGAGGACCCACAAGGACAACAACGACGTAGTCACCCTTCAAGATAGAACAACGCGAAACGCGGAGAACTACGAGAAGGCCGCGAGATACAAGTTCCACGGGTACGATCTCATTGCTTCCGTTTGTGAAGCAAAGCATGGCCTCGCCACGTACACGTACATCAGACACGGCCTCGATGCCATGGTCCTGGAGGAAACCATGACTATGGGGAATCCCATTCACACGGTAAGGATAGGGCGAATTACCCTGGCCAACGTTTATAAGCTGCCCAACACCGAATGGTCGAATACCGCCGCTCCCACACTCAGCTGTGTACAGTATATAGGTGACTTCGACAGCCACCGCTTGGACTGGAGATGCAGCAAAAAAGACGCCTCCGGCGAACAGGTCACAGGTTGGGCTTCGCTCGATGTCCACCTGCTCTTCGATCCCACATTTCGGCTACAAGGTGGAGCACAAATCGCAACTCGGACCAGTGCTTCCTGTCGAAAAACAGCAAAGGGTATCCCCTTTGTCCGCTTCACGAACCATTCTCAGCCGACTCCTCCGAAGCCATCGTGCGAATCGCCATCGAAGTGTCACTGATTGAATCGACTTTGAAACCGCACTGAATCTTCCGCAAAGCAAACTGAGCCGCTTACACTTTTGAAGTCGAAGATCGGGTACAATGCATCAAACCAACACCAGCGAACTTCGACCGATTCACCCACGTCCTCCATCACGCCCGCCACTAAACACATCCCCGCTGTCACCGCAAGGCTGATCCACTTCGTGCTGAACCCCGGGGACAGAGAGACTCCTTAAGGAGTACAAGAGCGCTTACCCGGACAAAGAAACAGCACTGATAGAGTCACCGAACTCAACGCCTGAAACGGTGGAGTGAAACAGTAAGACCTTGACTTCACTCACTCCAGCTGCAAGGCATGGGCATTCCTCCGTCAACTTGGAATCGCCACGCCGGTGAAACACAACTAGGCAAAAGTATCAGCAAATATTGTCGCTGCTCAACTCCTCCGGAAGACAAAGTCACCGACCGACGAAACCACCAAACAGAAAGTACAAAAAGAGCCTTTTCAA